>VWZP01008031.1:574378-647558 GCA_013396995.1 Dicaeum eximium
CGCACCCTCTTGCACCTCCATGACCCCCCCCTACCCTGTGCACCTCTCCTTAACCCCCCTGAAGCCTCCTCCCCATGCATCCCCTCTCTCTCTCAGTACCTCTCTGCATCCACGCTGTGTCCCCCTCTCTGTGCACAGCCTTGCTGGCTGCCCACAGTGTCATCTCCCTGGTCTCTGGCCCTCCTGATGCTGCACCCCAAAAATCTCTCTCCTCTCCCAACTGCGCTATGCTTTTTTTCCTTTTATCTTTTTTTTCTCACTTTACCCCACATCTTCCCCACAGCCCTTGACATGCTCTCAGCACCCTGCAAGTTGCACCAGGAGGGACGTGCATGGACACCCTGAGTCCTGGTAGAGCTGGGGTGCCCCTCGCCCCCCTCCAGAGCCCCACTGCTGGTGTGTTTTTAGCCACTTTTTAGATTACTTATGTTTTCAGCTTGCTTTTTCTCCATTCAGTGCTGGCTCTTGTGCAGAGGCATCTGAGCAACACACGTGGAGTTCAGTCCCGTGATGCTGGGCAGGATGTCTGGAGCATCCTGAAACCGGGTCCCAGCTCAGGGGTGTTGTGAGTGGTGCTAATACTGTGGGAGGGGTTTTACCCCAAAATGAAGGACAAGGGTAGGGATAGAGTGACAACAAGAATTGGAGTGGTTGAGCTGGAGGCAGCTGAGCATCTGTGCTGCTGTGAAAACTGAAGTGCTTCTGCTGGTGGCTTTGTGCTGGGCTGGCACAGAGGGGCCATTCCACCTTGGATAAACCCTGTGGGCTCCGTGGCGGTAAAAAGCACCCGGTGGTGTCCCTGTGGGTCAGGGAGGTGTTTCTGCAGGGCATGAACTTGGCTGTGAAGTCACACTGGACATGCTGGGTCAGTGCTCTGCTCCAGCCATGGCCTGGGGAAGTGGTGGGAGCCAGGTGGCATCTCTGCTGTGCTCTGTGCCACTGCTTGGAGTTCTCCATGGGCATCCAAGCCTGGAACAGCCAGACCTGGACAAGGTGTTCCCTTACCTGTCCCTGTGTGGGCTGCACCAGTGCCATAAGTGCTGTAGGAGATGCTTTGTAGGCACCAACTTCTCCTTACCTGGGTGTGGGCTGATCCCCAGCATTGTGGGCATCAGGGCAAAGGAGGGGATTCTCCCCCTCTGCTGTCCTCAGGTGAGACCCCACCTGCAGTGCTGCATCCAGCTCTGGGGCCCCCAGCATCAGAGGGATGTGGAGCTGCTGGAGCGAGTCCAGAGGAGGTCGTGGAGATGCCCTGAGGGCTGGAGCACTTTTGCTCTGAGACAGGCTGAGAGAGCTGGAGAAGAGAAAAGAAGGCTCTGAGGAGACCTGAGAGTCCCTTTCAGTTCCTAAAGGGGCTCCAAGAGAGCTGGGGAGGGAGTACTGTCTTACATCTATTGCTGATTTATTAGAAATGCATACTTTGAAATAGTTTCCAGATGTCACTGTTTCTGCAGGCTTGACGTGCTTTTTTAATTCGATTTTTTTTGTGTGTGACTTTGGAGGAGGGAAGAATCCCTGTTTCACTGTGGAGGAGACAGTGACAAGCTCCTCCAACACTGTGAAATCGTGAGATAGTTTGAAATACATTTGGAAACACACCTTCAAACTGAGTATCTTCAGAGAGTTTAGGGTGGATGCTAGGAACATTTTTTTTTTTTGGACCTCTTTTACACTCTGCCCTTCACTTCCTGCACCCCAGTCCCACCCATGCCCATCATTCTCACCCAGCCTGCAGAGCATGTGTTGGGTTGAGCTGTGCCTCATCCTTCCTGCTGGAATGGAGCCCTTGGGGATTTGCTCACCCCCTTCTCCTTAGGAGCGTGGGGTCCCTGCAGTCCCTTCTCTCCTCGCTCCCAGCACACCCAGGATCCTTCCATGACCGAGTTCACCGTTTGACTCTGGGCTTTCTGCAGGAGCAGCTGGTGACCGAGGGCTCTCCCTGCTCCGCCATGGCCACGCCGGACGTCAGCGTGCACATGGAGGAGGTGGTGGTGGTGACCACGCCGGACGGCGCCGTGGACGGCGGCGGCATGGAGGAGGTGAAGACTGTGCTGGTCACCACCAACCTGTCCCAGCACGGGTAAGAGGTGGGACACGCTGAGGGGATGTGCTGGAAACCCTCCCACGCATGGTTGTAGGTTGGGATTTGATCCCCCACTCCTGCATCCCTGCTCGCTGTGGAGACCTCAGTGGTAGCCATGGAGTGTCCAGTTTCTTGCTAGGGCTTCCCATACCCAGGGCTCTGCAGCTCTGTGCAGAACAGGCTCCACTCTTTCCCCCTTTTGAGGGGGGTAGAAAAGATCAACCCCAAATACCTTTTTCTGAGTGGATTTTGATGTTGGAGTGGACACAAATCCAGTTGGAACAGGACACCAGTAGCTAAATCAGTGTTTTTCTGCTATTTATTTCATGATGGCTGTGCTGAGCTCTAAACTCCAAGAGACAAGTTTGTATTCACCAGGTTGAGAGTGGTGCAGCTGAGCTCCCCTTCCCTGGAGGTTGAGGAGGCTTGAGCTTGGCTGGTTTTAGGCTGAGCTCTGCAGGAACCTTCACTACCAGCACTGGGAATAAGACAGGTGTCCTTGAAACAATGTTGCTCTGAATGGAGAGGCGTTGCTCAAAAAAACAGTGAAGGTCTGATTGTTAATGTGCTGCTGTTTTGCTCAATTTCTGCCTTTTTTGTTGGCATTTTATATTCAGGGCTGCTGATTGTTCAGGTCTAGTCTGTTCAGTGGCAGGTTGGCCATGGCCGAAGAGCCTGGCTGGTACCTTGAAGGCCAACATAGCAATGGACTCTTTGCTTTATTGCAGCAGAAAATTGGGCAGAAAATCCAAGTTCACACCTGGAGCTGCATCCAGGCAAGCTTGTCTGAAATAAGTGGGTGTTAAGTGGCTGTGTATTGCTCTCTACAAGATGTTTGTTTTCTTTTCTCAGACGTCTCTTTGTGTCAGTGCCCTGGGGCTTTGGGCAGGGCAGAAGGTGATGGCTCAGTCCAGGTGCCCTTCCCCTTGTGCTGCTCCAACTGAGATAAAACCCATTTATAGATTAGTTTTTTGTAAAAATGGGCAGGGACAGGCAGAGGCAAGAGCTGTTAGTCTTCCTCCACACCCTGGGCCTATGGGTGTTTCCAAGAACCTTTTCAATTCCCAGAAGAGCAGCGATGGTGGGGAAAAAGGGCTCTACTCCTCTTGTTTTCTGTCCCATGGAGATTCCCTTGTCTTCCTCAGTGGAGAAGCAGCCAGATGTGACACTTGGGATGTGGCTACTCTTGGATGAAAAATGGTTCCTGGTTGTCGTGTGGCTCTGAGCCCCTACAAACCCATGTGCAGCATTGTGGTGTTGTCTGGGAAAATGCATCATGGCAGAGGCTGGCTCAATCAGTTGGTTTCCTTTCACTCTTAGTTCCTTTCCTGTTTTTCTTTGGAAACCTTTCTCACCCTCCCAGTGTCCCCTGGATGGTCAGGATCAGGACAGCTCTACACAGCACAGAGAGGAGCACTTTCCTTTAGTCACATTTAGAGATGTGTTGGCATGTATGAAGAAATTCCCTGAGGGTTTTCTGTGCATCTCTCCAGAGAAGAGCCTCTGGACAGGCTCTTTGCTCCCCCATTTTTGGGGATGGTAATGGATTAATGGAAAGGATGTGAATTTTGGCATCGCGGAGTAAAACCTGCCTGACTCTCCTTACTGAGCCAGGCAATGGGACTGGTGGTGTGTGGCAGCATGAGCCACCCACAGTCTCTCTGTGGCCTTGGACAGTTGCCCCCACCAGGCTCTGCTCCTCCTGGGGCAATGCCACAGTGGTGCTGGCTCCTTCTCCCTTTCCCTCTGATTTCCCTCTGCAGCCCCAGCTGGTGTCAGGAGAGCAGCTGCAGCCACGGGCTGGGATCCCTTGGTGTTGGCTCAGTCACCACTCACATGGGGACCTTTCAGGTCGCCTGGTGTGACACTTAAACCAAACTCAGCTTGGGGGTTGGTGCCTTTTTCTAGTGCTCATCTGGGTATGGGTTTGCTATTTAAAAAAACCCTCTAGAAAACCAATTGCTAAGAGCTTAATTAGTTCATGTGTTCTTAAGGAAAAGGCTGAGGGAAATGGGAAAATAATGAGCAAGAAGCTTTTCTTTTTGGTCTGCAAGAGGAGGGGATCTGTGCTCTCATGAGGTGCTCATATTTCTGATCAGCACAGGATTCTGGGGGAGACTTTTCTCTCTCAAGTTTCCAGGCAAAGCAGGAGCAGAAAAGAAAGGAGACGCCAGCCCGCTGAGTTATCTGCACATGCTTTCTTCTCTTCCTTCCATCTGGTTTATGGATCCTCCTGGGGAGGAAGATGAGAACCATCCTCCCCTGCCTTCGTCATGGCAACTGGCAAAGGCAGAGCCAGCTGGGGGGCTGCACTGCTGGGACTTGGAAGGTGTTTGTGTTTTCCCTTGCATCTGCCTCAGTCTGTTTCCCTGGGATGGGATGGGAGAAACAGCATGGAGACGCTTGCCTTTTTTTGTGGTTTTCTGTCCCCCACATGTCCACGGCAGACGCAGATTTCAGTTGCCTGAATTTTTCATACAAGCTGGGAGTTGGTTTGTTTGTTTTCCTCTGGAGGTTAAAGGCGTGGGCTGGGTTATTCCTCCCCATCCAGTTGCACCTTTTGGTCATTTTTCAGAGCGGTGCTAATGCGGAGGAGTCCTGGGGGAGGCTCTGAAAGGTGCTGACTTTTCTGCTGGGGGGTTTCTTCTGGGTAAGATGGTGGAGGTTCTTGATCTGGAGGCAGATCCAGGCTGTGGGATGCTGGGCTTTGCATGCCAAAGGGGGCTGCTTCCTATGGCACCCTGTTGAAGTGCCACTGCTGGCCTTTCACCTGGAGAAATGCAAGAACCCAGCAGCAAACTGATGAAAAACTCCAGGTTAGAGTTCTTCTGTCAGACTGCCACTCGTGTAATAATCACCTGTGTGCAAATGCCTTAGCTCAGAGTTTACCTTTTCTAGTCCTTTCACATTACCCTCCCCATGCTCTGCCAGGGCTCTGGGCTGGTGGTCACTCTGAGCTACAGAGGCAGAGTTGTGTCCATCTTCTTTCTGTCACAGCAGGAGCTGTCTCCCCTCTCTCTGGAGCAGCATCTGCGAGCCACTCACCTGGTGAGGCTGAGCTGCCGCCCACAGCATTCCTTATCTCTGTGCTGCTCCCCACAGGTACCTGCCCTGCAGCTGCTGGGGGGGGGGATGCTTTGAAGCTGCAGTTCCACCCTGGAGCTGTGTGTTAGGAGCCCAGAATGGAAAAACCAGTTGCTCTTGAATTTCCTTGTCCCCGTGGCATCGCGGGTCAGAAATGTGGTTGCCAGTGAGTCACTAGGACTGTCTTTTAATTCATCCATGGTACCAAACTGAGGGAGGTTTCAGGTTTATTTTCTCTGTGGAGTCTTCCTAGGGAGTTTATATGCCAAAGTATGTGAAAAGCAAATTGTGTTTCTCCCCCTGCAGGTCAAGCTTTCTGCAGCAATTAGTCAGCTTCAGTAACACCACCAAACACATCTTAAAAGGAGGGTAGACTTAGATCAGATATTAGGAATAAACTGTTCCCTCTGCAGGTGGTGAGGCCCTGGTACAGGCTGTCCAGAGAAGCTGTGGCTGCCCCATCCCTGGAATTGTTCAAGGCCAGGTTGGACAGGGCTTGGAGCAGTCTGGGACATTGGAAGGTGTCCCTGCCCATGGGAGGGGCTTGGAACAAGATGAGTTTTAAAGGCCCTTTCAGCCCAAACCATTCTGATTTGTATGAAAACCCATTAGGAATGGTCCCTGCTGAGCACTGGCTGTGATGCACAGGTGGGATCCATAAGGGCACCAATGTGGGCTCCCTCCCTTTGGGACCTCACCTCCAAAGCCAAGGGGGTGAGGAGCATGTCCCACATCCCAGCCAGAAGTGCCTGTTCCCTCTGAGTGTGGGAAGCTCCCTGGAGGAGCTTTGGGCTCCATGTTGACATAGCTGGGATGGAAGAACAGTGAGGGAGTGGGTGCTGTGCAGGACCCACTGTGTGACTCCATGGGCAAAGCACCTGGAGAAGATGGAGATCTCCGTGTGGGGACAATGGAAGCAGTTGAATAACCAGCTACGGATGAATATAATAGATATATCAAGTTTTAAGAGGCTCAGAGATTGTACTGCAAGTGTCTGTAGCTCATGTTATGTAATCTCTGCCCCCAGATCTGCTCTTGGGATTTGTCCTACTCCTTTATAGTGTCTCTGTGGCTCCTTGAGGTCCTGCCCCCTGGAGCATCCTGCATACCAGGGGATTCAGCCAGTCTGTTGCCCAGACAGCAGCAGCATGTTTCACACATGTTTTTCCTGGGGAAATCTCAGGCAAAGCTTCCAAAGGCTGGCAGTGACTTCTGAGCAAGGGGCTGTGCTGACAGCATCTCTCCGTGCCAGCTCTCCAGCACGGGCTGGGCTGGAGGCAGATCCACAGGGCTGGGATTAAAGGGAAGGCAAGAGGGAGCTGGCCAGGCTGCTGACAGGGGCTTGCCTGCTGTGGGGTTCTTCATCTCCACATGAAAAAATGGAGCTGAGCCTCCCAAACCAGAGCTGACTCTTAGCTCTTGTGGGAAAATGTGATCCAAGGGACTTCTGAGGCAATGTCTCCACAGGGCATCGGGTGTGGGGGTGGCACAGCCACATGGCTTAAGAATGCCTCTGCCTCTCTTCCCAGCGGTGACATCAACGAAGACACTCTGGAGACTGAAAATGCAGCTGCTGCAGCTGCTGCTGCCTTCACAGCCTCCACAGACCTGAAGGAAGCAGTTCTAGGTAGGTCAGCTCTTTCCACAGCCCCTTGGTGCCAGCTCCACCACTCCGGGGTGCCACAGCCCTGCGCTGGTGGCAGATGGGACAGTCTAAGCACTGTTGTGCAGAGCTGCTGGGGCTCTGGGGGTGTTCTCTTGTGGGCCTTGGGGATGCTCTCCCGGGGGTACCAGGGGTGCTCTCCCAGCCCCCAGGGGAGCTCAGTGGCCAGCAGGGAGCGGGCAGTGGCTGCTGGGCTGCTGCTGCCCTCTCCTGGTCCGGGATGAGTCCCTGTGTCCGGCCATCCCTGGCTCCTGCCCTTCCAGCTTGCCACGGGCATGTCAGTTTTGCAGCAACTTGCTGGCTTTGGTTGCAAGTAAAAGTGAGTTTAGGGTGCAAAGACTGATCAGCTGGGCTGGAGTTGACTTAAAACCAGTTTTGCTTTAAAACCAAGTGTGACTCCACCCAGATAACATCATTCTTTTTTATCAAGAATGGATGACTTCTCATATTCCCTGTGCTCAGCTGCAGCTGGATTGGCATAAATTTTCCTGGGCTGTTTTGCCTGAGAAATTTGAGTGTTTGGATGCTTTCATAGCAAAGTGCAAGTGATTGGTGGCCACAAACCCCAGCACAACCCACCGTGCATAATCTACTTTATTTTTTATTTCTGAGTTTCAAAACTATCATTGCATGTGTGGCTGAGGCATGCGAATCAGGAGCTGTGACTCATGTTTCTCTTTGATCTGTCCCTTCCTCTGATCCCTGTGAGAAGTGAAGATGGCTGAAGATGAGGACAGTTTGGAGGCAGAGATTGTCTACCCCATCACGTGTGGGGACAGCAAAGCCAACCTCATCTGGAGGAAGTTTGTGTGCCCCGGAATCAATGTGAAGTGTGTGCAGGTGAGAACAGAGCCCAGCACTAGACTTGTGCTTTCCCCTTGCCTACACTGTGAGGTCACCTGGCTTGTCCTGGTTTTGATGAGCTTTCATCAGCTGCTTTTCATCAGAACCATGTCATGGTAGGAAAGGATGACATTTTCCTGGTGCTGGGTACCTGATACTTGTCCTGACTAAATTGTGTAGTTCTGGCTGGAGAGATGGTGCCTCAACTTAATGTGTTATTGAAAATTTGAGGAATTTGCACACTTGCAGTGTGTGTGCTGAGTTGGAAAGTTGACAGTTTGAGGAATGTATTGATTGGGGAGCTATTGAAGAGTTGCTGCTGTGTCCTGGGTAACTCATGGTTAAAATTTACATGAATGCAGAAACATGCCACGAGTGAGTCATTGCTGGCATTTGTACACAGCCTAAACAATACCCTGCTGAGGGAGAGTCTCCTTGGGCTCCCAAAGGATAGTCCTTGCCCTTCCCAGCAGAGATGGTCTCCTCTATCCATGAGGCAGAGGATAGATGCTGTTGCCTTCTAAAATCTGTCCTCTCTGCACTGAAACCCTTGTCCTTGTTCAGAGATGCAGTTTTTCATGCAGTAACAGTGAGTTGCTCTATGTTGGTCAACATGGCCATGGAAAAGAGGAGGCCTGGATTTGGGAAATCCTTTGAGATGAGCTGTAAGGCAGCTCTTAAGAGGACTGCCTGTGTCACGGTTGGACTCATGGATCTTGGAGGACTTCTCCACCCTTAGTGATTCTATAGTTCTGTGATCCTGCATGTTGCTGTTAGGTTCAAGCATGGCTGGGTGTGTAGGGCAATAAAACAAAGGGAAGAGTTGGCATGGTGTGTGCCAGCTCCCTGAAGCTGATTTGCAGTAGCAGTGGGTGTGCGCTGCCAGATAGGCCAGAGGTTCCCTGATACCAATGGTTGGGCTTGGGAGCAGGAGGTCAAAGACCAAATGGGCTTCTTCTCTCTCTCCTATGGGGCACCAGATGTTAGCAGTGCAGCCCAGCTTTCACTGAGTCCGTTGTTAGTGGGAGTGTGAGCAGCTCCCTGCTGTTAATGACACTTTGCAGAAGCTATGGATGTTTTCCCAGTTATCCTGCCTGAACTGGGCAAACTCACACAGCCCTGAAGCCTTGGCTTGGAGCAGCTGTTAACTAGCCATCCATGACAGCTTTAATCTTTCTGACTTGGGCAGTGTTCTCTGGGGTGGGGGGTGCCTGGCAGCGTCTGTTTTGGTGGTGGTCAGTGGCACGTGGAGGCTGCAGCCGCTGCTGGGCACGGAAATGCTGCCAGGCTCCAGCTGAACCCTGCTCACAGGGCACCCTTGGCTTGTTTAGGGCTTGTGGCACTGATGTTGCACCCCTGCCTTTTGCAGTTTCATGATCACCTAATCAGCCCCAAGGAGTTTGTCCACCTGGCAGGCAAGTCGACCTTGAAGGATTGGAAGCGGGCGATCCGGATGAATGGGATCATGCTCCGGTTAGTCCCTTCCTTTGTATCTCTGGACACTTCTTTCTGGGGGATTGTGGTGGGGTGGAACAACCTTTGGAATGGCAGTTTTGCTGCTGAGGGAGCAAATGAACCACTAAACTTTGTCTTAATGGCAGCCTGGTCCAAAATGTGGTCAGTCCAATGGCTTTGTTTTGTCCTTGTGCCTAAGGAATAATTTGGAGCAAGAAATGTTTCTCTAGAGTTTTCAGGGCTTGAACCACACTGAGTTTCCAGCTGGTGTAGGGAAATTGAACATTTTAAAATTTTAATGGCTGTTGGTGCTTGGGCCGTGCTGTCTGTGGATTCTCAGTGTGACTCACCAAATGAAATCAGTCTGGTCATCACCAATGCTCTGGTTGCAGCACTCCTGCTTGACATCACTTCTAAATAAGTCCCTGGCAAAAAAAAAAAAAAAAAAGCTTCTTTATTGTAAGCATTTCTCTTCTCTAGTATTAACTACAGTAATTCAATTCCTCTATGGTCCTCCTGAACACCAGCCTGAGACTGTGATTTAATTAAAGTCTTTCTCTGCCTTTGGGCAGGATAAAAAAGAATCACCTCGATCTGCAGGAGTTGTCAGTGGTTTTGTGCTCTATTCACGGGGTGACATTGCCTTTCCCTGTATTCTTCTGCTTCAGTGCAGGCATCTCCCTGTATTCCTTTTAAGCAGCTTTTGCTCCACATAAATTTTGCATAATAGGTTTAGGCTTTGTCAAGACAGGGCTTTGAGAGGGGAAAAAAACTTGAGGGGAATGTCTGAAGGCAAACCCAGCTGCCCATGGGAGCAAATCTTGGGAAGCTTAGGTGGTTGTTGGCCAGCAAGGCCTGGGAATGTTTTGGAGGTAACATTCTTGGATTGGAAGATCCCGTGTTCCAGTGTTTCCACTCCCTTTGAATGAGATGTGAGACCTGATTTTAGTTTATAAAAAGGGTTATGTCCTGCTCCTTTTGAGCTATAGAGTCAAAAAGGCAAGAAAGAAGCTTCCTGTGGCCCACCCTGAACTGAGACTCTAGCTGATCCTTTGGTTGGAAGCTGCAGCTTTGGAGGGGATGTGCTGGTGGGACCAGATGGGGTTCTCCCCCTTTCTTCCTCAAGAAATGAGTTAATCAGTCCCAGTAAGGGCTCCTGTTGGCTCTGCCTGCTCTCCTGGCCTTTTGGGACTCAGAAGTTTGGGGTGAAGGTAATTCCAGGAGCAATCTCAGAGCTCTTAACTGTTGCTGATGTGCCTGTCCTTGTGCTTGCTCCCTGTCTTTCAGGAAGATTATGGACTCAGGAGAGCTGGATTTCTACCAGCACACAAAAGTCTGTTCCAACACCTGCCGGAGCACCAAAATTGACCTGACTGGAGCCAGGGTGTCCCTGACCAGCCAGACATCAACAGAGTACATCCCTCTGACCCCTGCCTCTGCCGATGGTACGTGCAGACATTCCTCACCCTCAGCAGCAAAGCTCACAAATGCCACCTAACCAAGATCCCTGTGGCTGCCCCATCCCTGCAAGTGTCCAAGGCCAGCTTGGACAGCACTTAGAGCATTCTGGTCTAGTGGAAGGTGTCCCTGCCCATGGCAGGGGGTTGGAATGAGATGAGCTTTGAGGTCCCTTCCAACCCAAACCGTTCTCTGATTTTATGAATTTGACCTAGAATTACAGGTAACTGTTTCATTGGAAAGTGTTCTAATTTTGAAATACTTCTATGTTTAACTCCTTTTGCCCCTCAGCATTAAGAATAGCCCCCCAAGTGCCCCTCACCCCAAGCTCCTGGTGGTGCCTCTGGGACAGGATAAGCCCCTTGGCTGGCTCTGCAGAGCACCCATCTACCACATCCTCCTGGTTTTGTGGTGGGGAAGCTGATGCTGATGCACAGCCCGCTCCAAGCCCCTCTGTTAAACATGAGCTCACCAATGGGAGATGTTTGCCAGCTGCTGGGCTGTGCTGAAATAACCAGAGCCCTGAAAGCTGCAGAGTGAAGGAGCAGAGGGACTGGATTTAATGGCTGCAACTGAGCATTCCAAAGGCTCTGCACAGCTCTGTGGGGCTCTGGCCAGATTCCCATCCATCCTGCTCCTGCACACGGCATGAATGACGCCTGTTCCCCAGCTCTATGGTAACAAAACTGCTGAGATTTGGCAGAGCTGGAGGGAAGGAGGGATCCCCCCTGCATCCCTGTACAGTGGGGAGTTGCTCTTCTCTTGGAGGCTTTAGAAACCCCCCAGACAAACAGTGGCTGGGTAAAAGGGGCTGCCAAAAAAATCAGACTCTAAATCTGTTTGACTTTTGCCCTGAGCAGTGCTGGTGTGTTTGCAGGGGAAAATGGGAAGGAAATGCTGCTCTCAAGCATGTGTTCTTGTGCTGCAAAGGTTGCAGGAGCAATCCCTGGGGATTGCACTCCAATGTAGGAAAATAAGTACAGCTGCCACAGCAACCATTTGGGCGTCTCTGTTCAGCATTGAGATCTGCATTCAAACAGATGTGCAATATCTGGATCCTGTGCAATATAAAGGAGAAGTCACAGAAATGCAGCAAGGGAGTGCTTCCTTCAGAAACAGCCTGTGAAAATGCAGGGAAAAATCAGGACCTGGGAATTTTTTTCTCTTCTTTTTTGCTATTGGTTGCAGTGAACGGATCCCCGGCTACAATAACCATAGAAACATGTGAGGATGCCAGCGATTGGAGCACCAGCATTGGAGGTATGGCTTGGGATCTGCAGGGCTCTCTGGGTGGAGGAGGTGTGGGAAAAGAGGGAAGCAGCAGGGTAAGGAGCAGGAAGGACCCTCTTACAAAGCAGTCCTGCATGAACCTCCACTGGGATTATTCCTTCTCTGCTTGTGGAATAGCACTGTGTTATATCCCACTGGTGCGTGGGCTGGCTGCACAACCGTGGGGTGAAGTTGTTTCCAAGCACCAACATATCAAAGCCAGGGCCAAATGTGGCTCTAGGGGAAAAAAGTTCTTATCAGAGGGGTCATGGAATCATTCTCCTTGGTGCTACTGGCTATAGCCAAGTGTCCTGTTGGTGTGGGACAGGGGTGGGGAGAGCATATCCTCCTCCGAGTCCATGCTCTGGGTGGGCGTTGCCCCAGCCCAATGACCTCAGGGGTCTCTCCCAGCCTGGCAGGACTGCACTCCTGCATGGGTGTCCACAGGAACCCATAGCAGATTACCATTAACCCCTGCCAAGGATTTTGAGGTTCTCCTTTGCTTCCTCTTTCTCCAGATGACACCTTTGCTTTTTGGCAAAGTCTGAAGGACAGTGGTCTCCTGGAAGAAGTGATCCAGGAGTTCCACCAGGAGCTGGTGGAGACCATGAAGGGCTTGCAGCAGCGAGCACAGGATCCCCCGCTGCAGCTCGGGGGTGAGGACTTGGGCTTGGTGGTCAGTCATCTTGGGAGAGGGGCTTGTGGATTTCTTTTATCCTTAGGGGTATCTGGATGGCACAGTAGGGACATAGCTCATCACAAAAAATCTCATTTCTGGCTGATTGGTGAGGCTGCGCTTGGGGATGATTCAGGTGACCTCAGTTCTCCAATTCCCCGTGCCTGGGGCTTCCTCTCTGCTGGCTCTGGGTCTGGACAAATGCTTGGCTTGGGAACTGAGTTGGAATTTAGGCCATTGGAATAACGATGCAGCAAGCAGCTATTGTGCCAGCAGATTTCTTATCACCCCTGCTAGGCAGGAGAGGACTGTTTACATGCCAGTGACCTCTTGCCCTTTCTCATGGCTTCTGCCTTCTCCTCTTCCCCAGCCTCTTGCATTACCCTCCTGGAGATTTTGGCTGTCTCAGCTGGACGTGTTTGTTGTCATGTGTCTTTTGCCAAGCCACAAATAGTTTGTGCAAGGAGTTTTGCTTCCTCAAAGATGCCATGTCTTGTTTTTAAGATGCTGTTTTACTCAACAACGTAGTCCAGAACTTTGGGATGCTGGATCTGGTCAAGAAGGTGCTGGCCAGCCACAAGTGCCAGATGGATCGCTCGAGGGAGCAGTACACACGGGATTTGGCAGGTACGCCCGGACACGGCGGGGTGGCACCGGGCAGCGCTGCCAGTGCCTTTTGGGCTGGGGAGGTGGGGGTTGTGTCAAAGCCGGCGCTGTTAAATCAGCCACACCAGGCATTGCCACAGGCTTCTGGGAAGCTTGTCCAGGATCCAGGCTGAGCCAAACCTCTTCTCCCCCCAGCTCTGGAGCAGCAGTGTGACGAGCACCGCAAGCGAGCCAAGGAGCTGAAGCACAAATCTCAGCATCTCAACAACGTCCTGATGACCCTCACACCCGTCTCTGTTCCCACACCTCTGAAACGCCCCAGGCTGACCAGGGCCACCTCCGGACCAGCTGCCATCACCTCCCAAGTCCTGTCCCAGCCAGCACAGCTCGCTGTCACCCCCGGCGTGCCAGTGTCCCAGATTGCCAACCTCCCTCTCGGCAAAGTGGTCTCGGCCCTCCCTCCTTCAGTGCTGGGGAAGAGCCCAGCCCAGCCCCCTGCCGCCAGCTCCCCGGCCTCCCCTCTGCTGGGGGGGTACACGGTGCTGGCCTCTGCCGGCTCCACCTTCCCCAGCACCGTGGAGATCCACCCGGACGCTTCCAACCTGACGGTGCTGAGCACGGCTGCGGTGCAGGATGGCAGCACGGTGGTGAAGGTGGTGAGCCCCTTCCAGCTCCTGACGCTTCCTGGACTTGGCACCACCATCCAGAATGTGACACAAATAGCTCCCAGTGGGAGCACGGTCGTGACTGTCCCATCGGGTGCCCCCGAGGTGGCCGGGGACGAGCACGCTGCCGCCGCCATCGAGGTGACTGCAGTGGCTGATGAGGCAGAGCAGAAGTGAGAGGGGGGACTTGCCTGGAGGGACGCTGGCCGTGCCACTCTGGGGGGAACTGCCTCTTCTCTGGCTGCGCTGTGGGATGAGGAGTGGTGTCATGAGGGGCACGGGCTAACCAGACTCAGAGCGGCTCGTGTTGGGAGCGAGGAGGTTCAGGGCAGAGGGAAGGAGGGGGGAGGAAGGATGCCCGGACAAGGGAAAGGCAGAAATGCTCTGCCTTGTTCAGAGGAGGGAAGAAAAAAAGAGCTTATTTTTTTTATAAAGCTTTCCTCCCCTGTTCTCTTGGAATAGTTTTCCTGCTCTGGGTCGTCAGCCCAGCCTCGTTGGCAGGCACAGCTGGAGCAGTGTCCATCGGAGGAGTGGGCAGGAGCAGGGAGAAGGTGGTAGCAAAAGGAAGCTGCCGAGGGGTCTGGTGTGCAGGGAGCTGGCTGCTCCCCATCCCTAGGGGCTGCAGGAGTGGAGAGGGATGCCAAGAGCAGCATTTCTGTGGATGTGTACAATCATTGACACCAGGAAGGGCTCTGGCAGCATGGGCACAGGCCCTGGGAGGTTGAGTTTTGTGCACGGCACTGGCTTTGAGTGGCAGAAAGAAGTGGGAGCTGTTGTGACAGTGGGCATGGTGGTTGCCCAGGTCTGCTGGGGAAGGAGCTGGAAAAGAAGAACCCAGAGGGCTAAGAAGAGCTGTGACTTTTGAGGATTTAGGGTCTTTTTCTAGTTTTCTCAAAAAAAAAAAAATCCATTCTTGGGATTTTTTTAAGCCAACGGCGATTTTTAAGCAAAGCCCTGGTTGGGAAGCTCGTTCTGCATGGCAGAGCCGTGCTGCAGAGCGTGCAGAGCTGAGCCCAGCCGTGCTCCAAGGAGCTCACACTTCCTCACAAGGGGGGATCCTGCTGTCCCCAGCATCCCGTGGGAGCTGGACGCTGCCATTCCCCCCTGCTGGGTTCAAGCAGCTGTTCTGTAATGGGGTGGTCAAGCCCCCAATTCTCCTTCAGCCACCCCACTGGCTGCGACTCTCACCAGGTCCCAGCCAGGGCCTGTGTGTCTCACGCTGTCTCTGGCTGGAAGGAGTCAGGTGCTTGGAGTGCTGGGGTTGCTCCAAACTTGATCTGGCAACAGCAGCAACGACAGGTCACTTTATTGAGTAATAAATATTTTTTTGAAAGAATGTTGCTGGTTTATTGTGTTTTCTATGTCCAGGTATAACAGCTGGGATTGTGAAATGGGGCTAAGGCAGGACAGGAACACACTTTATTAAATATAAATGTATGTGTCCTCTGTGTTCCCTCTGGCTGTGGGTGTGCAAGGAGCCTGAAATGTGGCTCCAAAGTCTGGTTGTCCATGGCAGGGCTGGGATGGCCTGGCTGCACCCAGTGCTGATAACCACTGGTCCCCAACCTATGCTTAGAAGAGTTTTGACACGTAATCAGGAAGAAAAGTGATCTATTTCTCTGAAGCATTAGATTTTTGTTTCGTTTTGGCTGAGACTCAGCTGGGGCCACAGTTGATGAGGAGGAGTCCTGCCTTATCAGAGTTTTTCCCTCCCAGCTGGCTGCTGCTAAGATATCACCGTCATATCTCTGTACTTGGGACAGCAGCAGTGGGTCAGACCGAGGACATATAAAGGGTTGTGATCACCCTGAGCTGCCTTTTGCCTCCAGCGTGAGCAGCAGTGCTGAGCCACACCTGAGCTGTGTTTCCAGCCCGAATTCCCCCCTTCCTGAGCTGCAATGGTGAGTGAATGTCCCTCTGCAACACAGGGACACCTTTCCCCAGCAATGCCGGGGCTGAAAGCTGTGGTGCCTTTGCCCAGCCCTGGAGGGCTGTGGGCTGAGCATACTGCTCCAGCCATCTCTGCTTAGGCCAAACTTCCAGGGCATCCAGGGGCTGTGGGAGAGGGAATGTTCAGGTGGAAAGGGGACAGCTGGACAGACCTCCTGGCTCCTCTTTAAGGAAATCTGAGAGGTGGCATCGGAGCGTGGGGTGGGACAGGATTTGTGTCAGCTCCGTGTTGGTGTGGTGCAGGAAGGGGCAGAGCAGAGCAAGCAGGAGGCAGCAGCTCTCCTCTGGCTCCCTGCACCTTTACCTGCCCTGGAGACTACAGCTCACCTCACCGGCGAAGCATTCCCAGCGTGGGTGTACTCTGCCCTGCTCTTTCTTGGGATGTAAACAGCTTCCCATGCAATAAAAGCTCACCAGGCAGATTTGGGCTGGTGCAATTCTCCCCTGCCTTTGCAGCAGCTCTCGGGGCAGCCCTGTCTCCCTCGAAAGCCTGCCTGGGACGTTCGGGGGTGCCCCGGCGATGTGCTCCGCTCCTGGGCTGGCTGTGCTGCTCCCGAGGGTGCCGCGGTGCTTCCCCGCCCGGCCGAGGGCGGCTGGGGGCTTGCAGAGTCAGCAGCTCGCGGTAGGATGAGGGCTGAGAACGAAAAGCAAAGAAGGGAAGTTGTCTGCAGAGATTATCAGTGTCTGGATGAGTGGCCTTGGGCTGGATGCGGCCGTGGGAGATTGGGCGACATTCCGTGGCAGGGGGGAAGTCCCATGTGAGTGTGGCAGTAGATCCTGGTCTTGCAGCCCTGGTTTCAGCAGGGGTGGTACAGAGAGCACATCCCACCTGTGGATCAGCTCTCCCTCCCCACGGCGCTGGGGCCTGGGGCTCTGCATGGGGGAGCCCCCAAGGCTGCAGTGAGTGTCGTGCACCCCACAACTGGGACCTTGCTGTGCATCCCAGTGGGTCAACCTGCTCTGAGTCTGGGGTTCCTGAGCAGGGCTGGGCTCTCAGCACCCATTCTACCAGCCTGGTGCTGCCGGCACTGCCTTCCTGGGGTCCCCTTGGGTGCTCAGGCTGAGATCTGCTCCCCTTTCCTCCCCGGGGAGCTCGGGGCTGCTCTGCTCCCAGCCGGGCATGGACTACTCGCACCTAGAGACAAAATTACATAAGGGCTGTGGATGACTCACGCCGAGTCCCTGCTTTCTCCTGGATTGTGCGGTGATGGAGTCTCAGCCCCTTGCATTTTCTCCTCCAGGTATCCAGGAGCAGAGTGCGGTGTTTTGGAAAGAGCAGAGGCTTCCACTCCCCGGCAGCACCGCGAGCAGAGCCTTGCCGCGGTCCCGCCTAGCCTGTGGGGGCTGTGAGAAATCACCAATCCCTCACTCTCTGCGTCTCTCTGGGCAGGTTAGGGCTGTCACCGGGACAGGAGATGCTCCAGCATCCTCGCGGGAAGGCTCTCGCAGCTCCCCGCAACTTCCTCGGCCGAGCGGGGTGTGCGGCACACAAAGGGCAGCGCGTCTGGCGCTGGGGCGGGAGCAGCAGCCGTGGTTTCCTGGGGAAACCGCTCCGTGACTGTCGGCCGTGTCGTCTCAGGAATGGAAACCGAAACTCAGGGCTTTCGGCTCGCTGTTTGTTTGTCTAAAATCGGCAGATCCTGGGTTTCGGCTCTCCCCCGCCCTAATGCTGTGGATGTGTGACGCTGCTTTGCCTCCTCCCTGCTCCGACAGCGCAGGGAGTGCTCGATGGAGGGACGGCAGAGCCGGCTGCTCCCCGGGCTGCTCCCCCGGCTGCTGGTGTGTCGAGCAGGGCAGGAGGCTTTATATAATACACTGAAAGCTGTTTGCTTCTAGAGCTGGAGGGAAAATATCCACCTGTAAAATCAGTGAAACCTCCAGATATCCCACCTGTAAATGCAGAGTGAAGCCTCAGTGCCAAGGCTGCTCCGCCTGCGTGAGCTGGGCACTGCTCGTCCTGACTCGGGCACCTCAGGGGAGGAGTGCCAGGTATTTTGTTTGTTTTTCGCTGCTCTCTGATGCTGTCACAGAGACCTTTGCTGTGCTTTAGAGTCAGGTCTTCAGAGAGGATGATTCCTGCCCCAGGCAGTAGCAAATGGGGATGGACTCGATCACTACGGACCACTCTGATACCAGGGCTGGGCTTTGCTTGGTTGCTCCTTCCCAGGCAGGGGTGAGCCCCTTGTGCTGCCCAAACCGTAATAGTTCCCATGGCAGCTGCAAGGACAGATGTGGGGAGCCCTTTCCTGGGTGGGAACACTGAGCATGGGGGCTCCATGGGTCAGATCCTGCTGTGGGGCTGAGCCACCCACTGTCCTCCCTGACAGAGCACGGAGTGCAGCAGAGCCTGGCAGCTGTGGCCCTGTGCAGGTGGCCATCCTGCCACGGGTCCAGCAGTGACCAGGGTGTTGCTGCACAGACCTGGTGGCTTTACTGCCCAGGAATGCCTGGTTTCCACAGCTGCCCAGTGTTCTGCCGGGGTGCATCCAGTGCCCTCTGCTCTGGTGGGGTCCATTCAGCACCCACAGGCCTGGGCTGCCCCACTCCTCTCCTTGGTGGGAAAACCCTTTTCTTGGCTCCCCAGAGTGCTGCTGGATGGGAGCAAGGTGAGAGCTCCCTCTGAGGCACCCAGTGGCTGCGACTGCACAAAGCAGGAAGGTCAAGAACACAGTTTCTCTTCCTCCTTCCACTGGTGTTGACAAACGTGCCAGAAACCGATCTCTGCCTCTCCTTCCTTCCTGCTCCAGTGCCGGCGTGCCCCACAGGCTGGCTCTGTGTTTCCTCCTCCCATTTGCTTTGAGGAAGAACTTTTCTTTTGTTGCCAAGGCTGGCTTTGTGTTGAGGTTGCACCACCCAGCACGACGTGCCCATCAATCGATGGAAGGATTGAACAGCGTCCCTGTCAGCAGGGACACTTTGCCTCTGGTGCCTGCGATTTTTTACAGCCACCTGGAGCTGGACGTGTGTTAGTTTTCCCTGGTTGTTTCCAGGGCTTGCAGCTGGCTTCTAGCGTGAAGATAATTCCATTAAGAGGGAATGTTGGAGCTTGACCGCAGTGTTGGGCACAGCACCCGCTTTACAGGTCAGGACTTTCTGAAGCTTTGTGTCCAGGCTGGTGAGATGCGGCTGCTGTTGTGGTTTCCCGGGGCTGGGGCTGTTAGAGGAGCTTCCTGGGATTTTGTTTGGACGCGTGAGTTTTGGGGTCATATCGGACTGCGGGGTTTGTTGGTTCTGCATGTATCACCCGCAAATTTGCCCCATCACCAAACCGCATAGGGGAGGGCACTGCCTCGGGCTGGGATGAGGTGCTGAGGTGTGGTGAGATGGGTTTGGTGAGGTGTCAAGGGGCTCCACAGCGCGGGTGCTGAGGATCCCCCACCCCTCGGGCGCTGAGCATCCCCTGATGGTGCTGGTGCGGTAACACAAACCGGGGTGCGGGGCGTCGCCCCCCGGCTGTCGGTGCTGCCCCACGAAACACGATGCAAATGAGACCCGGCTGCTGCCGGGAGTGGTTTTGGGGTTGTGTTTGTTTTTGGCTCGAGGCTGAGCTCTGCAGCGGGTGCATCAGGCGGGGAACTGAACAGAAAACGAAAGTGATGATGAACAGAAAGGTGGGCAGCGCTCTGTCCCCCACCGCTGCCCCCCGAGCCCCGTTAAAAGGGAGGCTCCGGGGCGGCCGGGCTGCAGACCGGGACTGCCGCTCGATATTCACTCCAAACTCCGGTGCCGCCGCTCCCGGCTCCGGACCGAACCTGAGCGCGGGGAATCCCGACCTGCTGCGGGTGAGCAGCGCCCGGGGCACCGGCCCCTCTGCAGGGGAGGGGACGGGACCTCTGAGGGGGACAGGACCGGGGGGAGACTCGGCTCCCGGTGCGCGGGGACGCGGAGCTGGAACGGGACCGGGGTGCGAGGCTGGTACCCCCGGGAGCTCCCGTCCTTTCGCCGCGCGATGCGGGTGCTGCTGTCCCGCCGGTGCCGGTGCCGGTACCGGCTTCTGCTGCCCTGAATGCCGGTGCCCGCTCCCCCTGGTGCCCTTCTCCGTGGTGCCGGTCCCCCCACCCCGCTGCTTGTCCCTCTTGTCCGGTGCCGGTTCCCCCCTCCTGGTGGCGATCCCGGTGCCGGCTGGGGCTCCCGTCGGTGCCGGTACCGATCCCCCCCGCCCGATGCCCGTGCCGGCTCCTGCTNAGTCCGGCCCCGGTTTGAATGCAGGGAGGCCCGAGAAACGAAACTGCCGCGGGCGGCGAGTCCCCGGGTCCCCGCGGGTCCCCCCACCCGGCGGCGGCGGTGAGAGCGGCGGGGGCGTGCCGGGGGTGGGAGAGCTCCGGGGATGGGCGGCCAGCGGAGCGCCCTGGGGGGCTGCAGGACCGAGGGTGCCCCCGGTAGCCCCGCAGGAGCCGCGGGGTGCTGCAGGGCGTGCAGGGTGCGCATCCCGCTCAGCCCCCGCCCCGGCTCGCAGCGCCCCTGCCTGGGCTGGGATGCGTTCGGGAGAGGAGAGTCATAGCCAGGGTGCAAATTTTGAGGTGAAAAGCCCTGTTCGGAGGGTGGGGAGAGCCCCGGGGGTGCACAGTGCTGCCCTCGGTGAGCGGTCCCCGACAGCGATATTCTAACCCTGCTGCCGGCTCAGAACTCCGGGGATGGCATCTGGGAGCTCCCGGTGAACTTCTTACAGTTGGATAAACGCAAATGTGGCGTCTGGGGGTCCACGTGTCTCGGGGCTCTGCACAGCCTGGAGGGTCTGTGCCTGCCACACACTCGGGCAGTGGTGTCGCGGCTGTCGCTGCAGCCAGGCTGGTAGTGCCGGCTCTTGGGTGGGATGTGGAGAGAGCTGTCTGATTGAAAAAGGCTGGGAAAGGGGGGCGCCGAGAACTTTGGAGGCTGTTTTTGCACTGGAGGGAGACTCCAGAGGGATGTGGTTTCGGTGCAGCCAGGAGGACTGCGGGTGGTGGGGTGGCATTGGCCACCATCTGCCAGGCGGCTCCTCTCCCACCGCTTCCAAACGCTCCCGGCCAGCCCGGCTGCACTGATCGCTGGTGGGGTGCTGGAGATGCTGGGAAGGTCTGGCACTGAGTTCCTCTGAGTGCTGCTTGTAGCTGTAGAAAAACTTCCAAGGGCCAGTGCTTGGCTGGGTCCGGTAAATGGGGTGTGGGGCTGCAGCCCCCCGAGGCACGTGGCCCCCTGTCCCCACCCCTCTCCCGACACTCCGATCTACGTCACTTGATCTGATCGAGGGGCACTTGGCTTACTCCAGCGTAGTGCGTTGCCTAATAATGTGTCAATAATTAACGAAGCCAGGAGCTCAGGGAAGGGCCGCCCTCCTCCTGGTGGGATAGGATGGGTGCAGAGAGTCAGGGTGCAGGGCACGATGAGCATTTCTGTACCACAGCCGTGCTTCCCCTCGCCATTTCCAGGGAAATGTGATTATCCCTGCCCTGCAAGGCGCCTGCCAGGGACGATGCTCGGACACAGCGTGGCCCGGCCCTGACCCAAAGCGTCTTCCTGAGCACGAAGGAAATGCCATCAGCGAGGCCATGGTGTGCTCTGTTTGGGTTTGGTTTGTGGCAAGGCTGGACCAGAGCTGGGCAGAGGGTGTGTGTTGGTGCCTGGGAGAGGGGCAGAACTTGCCCGGATGGGGCTGGGGGTGCAATAACCCAGCCTCTGTCTGCCATGGTGACCTCACCAGTATGTGAGTGGCTTTAAATGCTAGGCTGAGCTTTTCAGGATCAGTGTAAAAAAGGTTGTTTTTTCTTGAAATATACAAAATTCAGCTTGTAAATCGTGGTCTGTGGCTTGCTGGTACATACTGCTCCCCATCCGCTCTTACCTTCCCTGAAGCATTTGGATTTTGCCCTGTTGACACCAGTTTTATTCCCAGTGGGACAGCTGTCTTGGGCCAAACCTCCCCGAGCTTCCTCGTGCCTTGCGTCTTCCCTCCACCCGAGCTTGGATTGCAAAAGTTCACTTGGCTTTTTTTTTTTCTTTTTTTTTCTTCCTCTCCTAGTTTAAGAGTGCTGTAGAGAGAAAAAGGCTTTAATTTGGCGTCAGCACTAGTGCTGTGCAGAGGCTTTGAGCGGGGTTTGCACTTCCTCTTCCCTCCCACCTCCAGACCCGGAGCATGTTCTGGCAGTTTGCTCAAAATCAAATGCCTTCTTAAAAAAAAATAAACAGCAGGGGAATTGACCTCTTTAAAGGTGGAATATTCCCTCTTAGCTTTTTCCAGCTGGAATGCCCTGCCTAGGCATGAATTCCAGTGGCACCCTGGCTGTCCTCGGTCTTTATGGGCAGCCCTTAAGCGTTTAAGCGGGTGGGTCGGTGCCGGCGGTGCTGCAGGACCGCGTCTCCCGTGACTCTGCGGCTCTGGACGTGCCGGGACCGGGAAGTTCGGCTCCCTCGGCACCGAGCCGAGTGCCAGCATCAGGTTTCTTCCTCTCCCGTGCGTACAACTGAGGTATCCCGGAGTTTTCACCAGTTACAGAGTTGCCCAGATGTCGCACAAACCCTGAGCTGGAATGCCTTTCCCGGGAGGGCTCGGCCGCAGGCGGGGGTTTCCAGAGGAAGGAAGGTGGAACTGCTGTCGGAGGGATGCCGAAGTGTTCCCGAAACTGCAGAAGTGAATTCCACTGGGAACGTGCTGCCCTCGCCAGCTTCAAAGGAGCTGAAAGGCTCTCGGCGGCTGAGCGTGACCTCTGTCCCGCTCCGGGCGTTCCCGCTGTGGAGATTCGGGAACAGCCTGGCCCCACCGCCGCCCTCCATGTCCCCCCTGCCCCGTGCCAAGGTCCCGGGGCGAGCTGAACCTGCGGTGGCGAGGGACACTCCCTGTGCCCTGCGGTCCCGCTTAGCTCCGGTCCATCCCTGATCTCCCGGGGAAAGCCGTGTGGGAATGCTCCCTTCCAGCAGACAGTCTCGCCAGGCTCAAGCAGGAGGGATGCTGATCCTCACAAGGTGCAGGGTTTTTCCCTTCTGCAGCCCAGCCCTCGGAGCAGGCTGTGTCTCCCCAGACTTCTGCCTGGTTCCCGGTTTCTGGGGGTTTTTCTGGTGCTCACAACCTGGAGCAGTTTGACAAGAGCAGCTCCAGAGGGTCTGCAGCCCTCACCTGCACGGTGCTGCCTTTGCTGTTTTGCTGGGAATCAGAGGAGCATCCCTTGATGCCCTTGGGCACGAGACAGATTGTTCCACTCCCCCTCCTCTCTTTATAGGTGCTTATTTTCAAATTTTCCCAAATTATTGGTGCAAAGCATTTTATCTCCATCAGTCAGCAATCAGGCAGCACCAGAACCTCAGCTGTGGCTCCAATTTTTCTTTTTATTGTGGTAGAACCAGAACAAAGAGCTCCTGACCCCCGGACTACAGCAAGTTTTATTCCAATGACCATGACCTTGTTACAGCCAGAGGACAGGAATACCCTGGCTGTCTGCTGGCCCCAGCCAGCTCGGGGTCACTGCTCTTCTTTCACTGCCAGCCTGCACTGAATGCTTCAAGTGAAGGTTTGGAAGGGAAGGTGCAGAGCTGGGTCTGGGTGATTTAGCTCTGGATGCAGAACTCGTGGCATGGCACAGTGACCCCGATCAAGCCAGCGCTGGTGTGGGAGTCTGCCACGGAATCCCACAGCTTCCCAAAACAGAAACCTGCACTCTGCCCAGTGCCAGGCTTGCTGCCAGGCCTTGAGAGATAAACTGAGCGTGTATTTATCCAGCGGGCACGTGTCTGACCTGATGCACTCAGAGAACTAGGATTAGATGACTCCTTCATGGCTCAGCAGCAGGTGGGTGCTGTGGCACTGGGATGGGAGGTGAGGAGCTCTCAAAGGGTACGCTGGGAATGTGGGTGATGCTCCAGCCACTTCCAGCTCTGTGTTTGTTGTCTAGGGCTCCAGCTGGAGCAGCAGCCTCAGCATGCCCTGCCCACTTTGCCCAGCACCCTGCTTATCCCAGAAGAGAGGAAAGGATTCTTAATTAAAAAGGCAGAAGCAATGCAAGGTTTGCCTTCCTGCTCCATTGTCCACTGTACCTCAGCCATAAATCCTGCTCTTCCCTGGCATTGCCAGAGAGCCAGTGTGGCTGTGGTGGCTGCTGGCCAGAACCCCGAGTTGGGTGCTCGGCATGTGGCTGGTGGCTTTTCTTGGCAGCACAGCCTGCCCACAGATGTGCCCCGGCATGTTCCCTTCACCCTGACCACGTGGCCCAGCCACCAAACCCTGCAGCATCATTCCCAGGGCTGCTCCTGGCCTCTGTTTACCCAGGAAACTGATGGCAAATGCTGGAGCTGGTGGCTGGAGAGGGCAGTGAGCCGTGAGTTGCCTTCCTCGCCGCCAGGGCCGAGCTCTCCCAGCCGGATGTTTACTGAGCTGTCAGCTGGAGAGATGCCGGCAGGCCCCTGCTCCAGCATGCCCATCTCCCGGCCTTGGGAGCTGCATCCCAGGAGCAAAGAGGGTGGTTGCTTCATTAATTAATTCCAATTAGTCTTTTGTGCTGTGGGGCAGATGGGCTGGGGCTGGGTTATTCCCGCTCAGCGTGGGGCTGCTTGGCCAACTCAGGGAAGAAAACAGGATAAAGAAAGACAAAGTTGGCAGGAGGGACCCAAGGTGGGGCAGGTGCTGGCAGCAGGAAGAGGAAGTTGGATCATGTGTCCATGGTCCGGGGGAGATCAGTGGCCACTGTGGGGACGGTGCTGGGCCCTCTGGAGCAGTCACTGCTTTGCCACTTAGGATGGTAAATACTGGTGGTCTATGGGGACATCGGGGACCAGGCTGAGCCCTGCTGGGAACCACTCGGCAGCCTGATCCCTGTGCAAAACACTCCCCTGGGACCTGGGCTGCTGGGAGAATAGAGCTGTGGGAGAGGGTGCTGAGGCTGAGGTTGCCTGGGTGAGGTTCCTGGCTGTGCCAGTGCCTCTGTGTGCACCCAGCCAGGGATTGTCTGATGTTTCCTGCTAAGTCACTTGTTCCTTGTTCCTTTGTCAGGCTTCATGAGCTCGCACCGATGACCATCAGGTATGCAGTGAGCTAGGACAAGGCCACTCTCTCCATGGCACCTCCTCCCCACGGCATCACCTTCTAAGATCTTCCCGACATTACTTTTGCTCCGCTCAAGCTGCTACCAAAGATGCCAACGGCCAACAGCCCAAAGGTGCCACTGGGCAGCCTCCAGCAGCAGCTGGAGCTGCTCCTGGTTTGCTCCAAGTGCAGCGTGAAGGAGAACGAGATCACCTACCACCCGCAGGAGGTGGAGCACAAGTGCATGTATGAGATCCTGCTGGCGCGCTGCCGCAAGCGCCGGGGCTCAGCATGGAGAAAGGTGTCCCGGCGGCCCGGCTTCCCCAACCCAGCGCGCTACGCGGTCTGCAGGTACTACGTGATGGGACTGGGCTGCAGCAGGCACAAGAACCAGTGCACCTTTGCCTGGAGCGTGGAGGAGGCCATGGTCTGGAACTTCGAGAGGGAGCACCAGCTGGAGCGGCGCTGGCTGAAGGCGGCAGTGCTGCAGGCGCAGCTGGGGGGCCACCCCGCTGCCACCCCCCACCCCACTGCCAGTGCCGCCAGCGAGATCACCAGCGAGTTCGGGGGGTACTTCCAGGAGATCTGCAAGAATTGCTTTTTCGGCCGCCCTCAGCGCATCACAGTGGGCGGCTGTGGGTGGCTCTGTGAGTCCCACCGCACCTGGGACCCGCTCCTGGTGCACGCCGTGCTGGACAGCCAGAAGAAGCAGCAGTACACGGCCATCCGGCCCTGCCCCGAGTTCATGGAGACCCTCTCGTACTGCCGGTTCGTGTCCCGGGGCCAGCCCTGCAGGCAAGGCGCGCCGCGCTGCCAGTACGCGCACAGTGACGTGGAGATGGCCGTCTGGGAGGCCGAGAGGGAGCGCGGATTGCTGCGCTCCGAGCTGCTGCCGTCCGTGGGCACCGACAGCACCAACGGCGAGCCCGCGGCGCCCGCGCCCGTGTACTTCTACTGCCACATCTGCCTGGTCACCTGCAGCTCGCAGCAGAACTTTGAGAACCACTGCTCCTCCATCGAGCACGTGCAGATGCTCTCGGCCGACAGCTCCATGCAGTGGGTCCACCGCGCACCACCGCTCGGGCTGACCAGGTTCTCACTGTGTAGCAGGTAAGGCATCCAACAGGGAAGAGGGCAGGGGCGGCAGGGAGCTGCCGGCTCCCTGAGGATCCCCATGCCATCAGGCACGGGTGGCACCTGGAACACCTCTCTCCCGACAGAGCGGAGGTGTGTGAAATGGGGAACAGCTGCACCAAGGCTCATTCCAAAGAGGAGCTGCAGGAGTGGATCCAGAGGGTGAAGGTTTCTGTGAAGAAAAAGAAGCAAGCCCTGAAGGACGGGCTCTTGTCCTACCAGGACCGGCTCCTTGCTGAGTATCGGATGTGCTCCAACGAGGTGTTAATTGTGAGTGGCAGGCACAGGGTTGGGAGCGCTTGGTCCAGCGCATCACCGGAATCCTCTGGTGTGAGAGCTTGGGAATGGAGCCCACTGCTCACCTTCCTAATGGGGATGCAAAAAGGCATGTGGCGTCCTCCTTCCTTCATCTCTTTGGAGACAGCAACCTGAGAGTCTGCTCGGGGTACCTGAGCTATGCCATGGGTCCTCTTGGTTCCCAAGGCTGCTGTGTGGGGACCCAGAGCAGCAGTGGGTGAGGATGGAACATGAGGATGTACTCTTGATCCCTCTCAGGAAGATGTAGTGTAAAGGCAAGGATGAAGATGGCACTGTGGAGGGCTTTGAGGTGTGTCCCTGGGATGCTGCCTTCAGTCCCTCTCCTCTCATGACTCCCCACAGATGGCTGAGCACGTCGAGGGTGCCCAAGTTGTATGTGAGCAGCCCCTGCATGTGCAGCTGGAGGACAGGAAGAAGAAATACCAATGGCGCTTCAAGGTCCACTCTCAGGTGAGCTCAGTCCTTTGGAGGGTTTTGTTTGGTTGGGGTGTTTTTTAGTTATTATTTCTGCAGGGGGCAGAAGGATGGGGATTTGGGCCTGTTTAAATGAGGACATGTGTTGGGCATTCAGGAGCTGATCATGTGGTGCCTGCACTGGGGCTATGTGCAGGGGATGCAGCCACTGTGTCTCCTGTCTTGTGCAGCAGTCCTGGGGCAGACCTGGCTGCTCTCAACAGCTCCCCTGTATCATCACAAATAACAACATTCAGCTGCTTTCCTGCCCGGGATTTTGTGGAGGTTGGGGGCAAAAGCCTGTCTTCTCCAAAGTAGATTTCCCATTTACTGCACAATATTAAACTGAAATCTGAGGTTCTGTGAGACTTTAAAGTAATTGCAGCATGATTGCATGAGGAATAAGCTGTGGTGAGACTGAGATAATGTTTGGTTCCTCTAGCAGCCTTTTCTAGGAAGTGCTGCTGGAGCACCTCACCAGCTTCTGGGCTCTTCCCGTGGGCTGCCCTCACTGTGTCCCTGTCTTCTCCTCAATGGCAGATGCATCTGCAGCACGTGGCCTTGCTGAAGCGGGAGCCTGGAGTCAACTTCTACTTCTCGGGGAATGGGCTTTCGCGGGGCCTGCAGTACATTGGTGGGGAGCACGTGGCCACCGTGTCCTGCTCGCCCCGCGCCGCGCTGGTGGAGGTCAGCATGGAGTGCTGCGCCCTGGGCATCTTCGAGCAGTGGGTGGTCTTCGACTTCGGCAAGCGCCCCGTGCTCATGCAGAAGATCAAGGTGAAGGTGGGCCGGCGGGAGGGCCCCCAGCACGTCCCCAGCACCAGGGACAGCGGCCGCTCCGTCAACTTCGTGCGGTGGGATCGGGGTAACCGCGTCATCGTCCCCAGCGTGCCAAAGACTGATGAAGATGTGATTCTGCTGGCAAAGTACAAACCTCCTGCTCTGGCACTGGAATGCCAAAGTGAGAGTAGTGCAGACGTTCCCATCACCCGACTCAACTATCGGGAGAGGATGCACAGCTTCCTCTTCCGTGAGGAAGAAGCTGAGCAGGCTGTGATTGCCAAGTAAGTGCCAGGTGTGAACCCTTTTGGGGTTCCCCTTCACTGGGGACCACAAGCCTGTTGCTAACCCCTGGGGTCATGCTGCTCCTGGGGTATTCTGTCCATTCTGGTTGGGTCTTGTGGTGCCTTCCCAGAAAACTGGAAACCTGCCGAGAAGGATGGCTTGCTGGGTCTCATCCTGTGGCTGTGGATTAGCTAGAGCATGCTTTCAGTCTGTACATGCTTGGGGGCTGGCAGACCCTCTCTGGGTGTAGGTGGCAATCCCCTCCCCATGGAGGAGGGCTCAGGAACTGACAGATCCTTTCTCTGCTCTTCATTTGGGTGTTTCCTCCTTTCAGACTCAACCTGCGTGTGCTCATCTCGCTGACCCCCATGCTGCAGAGCCTCTCCATGGGGGCAAAGTTTGCTCTCTCTGGGGAGCTGTTTGCTGAAGTGCCTACCCCTTACAACCTCTCTCCGGACACGGACGAGGGGTACCTGCTCAGCAGGTCTGTGCCCACCGCCTTCCTGGCGCTGGACCCACCTGTGGACAATCGGGTTTATGAAGTTGTTGTGGAGCATAAAGCCACCACGGAGAAGACCATCTGGCTACAGATACCAAGCAGATGCTGCTCGGAGCTGAACTTCAAAGCAAACACCTCCCACAGGGTGGAGATCCAGTTCCAAATAGACCAGCTGCTGTTCCGGCAGTGGCACCAGGCTGTGGACCGCCTGTTGGATGAGAAGCTGGTCCTGCCAGATGTTGCCAGTTGCTCCATCCCCTACTCTCTTGGGTCCCCACAGAGAGGGAACAGCAAGCAGAAACAAGCCATCTCCTTCATCACAGGCCAGCCGACCACCAGCCGGCAGGTCCCACCTCTGCTCATCTACGGGCCTTTCGGCACAGGGAAGACATTCACCTTGGCCATGGCCACCTTGGAGATCCTCAGGCAGCCCAAGGCACGGGTGCTGATCTGCACTCACACAAACAGGTTAGCAGGGAAGAGTCAGTGAGAACTGCGGGCAAGCCGGTGCATTGCTCGCTGAGGGGGTGAAGGGGAGCCTGGGTGTATGAGCCAGAGCCGAGCTGCCCTTTTCTCAGTGTGCACTTCAATTGCTTGTTTAAATAAATTAGTTTTTGTTGAATTTGTCTTAAACTGCTCTAGTTCCTGCTAGGACAAAGACTGGCATGGGTGGAAGTCTTTGTGGAAGAGGCAACGCAGACTCATAGAATCCCTGAATGGTTTGGGTTGGAAAGAACATTACAGCTTGTCTTGTTCCAAACCCTTCCCCTAGACAGGTTGTTCCAAGCCCTGTCCATCCTGGCCTTAAGCATTTAACATATTCCTGCCTCATCATAAAATGGGATTGTGGCTAGAGAGACAGTTTTCTCCAGCCTCTACTATGTACTGCAAAAAGTAGAAAGCTGATGCCTGACCATGCTGGGATAATGCTGTGCTCTAGTTGCCCTTGAAGACTGTTTGGCTCTGTGTACACACCAATCTATTGACTTTTCCAGGCAGAGTTTGGGGAAGAGAAAATGCAGATCTGGTCTGAATGCCATTGGATCTGCCTTCAGAGAAACCAGGCCAAGACTGTTAAAATTAGAGCAGTTACATTGAAAAGAATGTCCACATCTGATCCTGCAGGCTGTTACTGCCTCGGTTTTTAATGCATAATAGATGGTGACTGCTAATCTTAGCCTGTTCCAGGCTGTTTGCTTGCACGGAAGCTTCTCCTGTAGGTCTTGTCTCACCTGGGGATGGGGATGCTTTGCTGTCAGAGGAGAGCTCCTTGTCACTTGGCCCGGGACAGCATCAGGGCCACAGGTTTTGTTGGATACATCACATTTTTCCATAAGAGTGTCAAGAGATGTTGTAGTCTCAAACACCAATTCCTATTTTAAATCATAGTGTTGAAAGAGGCTGGGAATTGGTGGCTGCGTAGGCACTGGTTCCTTTGTGCAGTTGTGAATGTCTGCTGTGACAAGTGGGGTGTCACCAGAGCCACGAGAGAAACTGGATGTGTGTTACAGAATGATGAGAGAGAACTTTGTCTCATGGAATTTAAGAACAGCACCAACAATTCCTTGATGCTTCTCCCTTTTGCTCCCCTCCAGCGCTGCTGACATTTACATCCGTGAGTATTTTCATAACTTTGTGACCACGGGGCATCCGTGGGCTGTTCCCCTGCGGATCGTGTGCCCCGAGCGGCCCGTCAGCCTGACGGACCCCATCACCCAGATGTACTGCTGCCTCTCGCCAGACCAGCGCTCCTTCCGCCTCCCCACGCAGGCCGAGATGGACAAGCACCACATCATCATCACCACCTCCATGCAATCCAAGGACCTGAAGGTGTCTCCGGGCTACTTCACCCACATCATGATCGACGAGGCTGCGCAGATGCTGGAGTGCGAAGCTTTGGTTCCGCTCTCCTACGCCACTTTTGACACCCGCATTGTCCTGGCTGGGGACCACATGCAGATAACCCCGAAGCTGTTCTGTCTTGGGGGTGGGCAATCTGCTGATCACACTCTCTTGAACCGGCTTTTTCTGTTCTACAAGAGGGAGACCCACCAAGAGGTGGCCAGGAAGAGCAGGATCATCTTCAATGAGAATTATCGTTCCACTGCCGGCATTATTGAGTTCATCTCCAAGCACTTCTACATCGGCAATGGCAATGCTATCCAAGCCAGTGGGAACATCCCACCCCATCCCAAAATTTATCCCCTCGTGTTCTGCCATGTGTGTGGTGTGGCTGAAAGAGATATCTCCATGATTTCTTGGCAAAATGTCTCCGAGATAGTACAAGTGATTGAGAAAGTGAAGGAGATCTATCAGAGGTGGCCAGATGAGTGGGGTGTCCGGGATCTGAAGAAGATCTGTGTGGTCTCCCATGGGACACAGGTGTGTAGAGGAGTCCTGCATTCCACCTGAGGGGGCTATGCCTGCACTGCTGACAAAACACTGCCTAAGAAAGACGTTTTAATCTGTTTATTAGTATTTGTGCTAGTAAAAATAGGAAATCTGGGGTCTCATCTGCCTTGGTCTTGGTTAAACACTTCTATCAGCGTCTTCTAGGCACGTTAATGACAGGGCAGTGGGAGCTCTGGCTGAAGTCAGCCCCAATGTGTGGCTGCTTTCAAGTAATTTGGGGAACCTGCATCTGGGCAGGATGAGGGACCCTGCTGTTTGGTGGTGGCGTTTCTGAGCTGAGTTCAGTTGTGCCTCTTTCTTACCAGGTTTCTGCAACAAGACAAGAGCTGAGGAAAAAGCAGCTACAAGATGTGGTGGTGGAAAACTACGAAAATTTGCCAGGTTTGTGTCTTGTGCAACAGTCCCTCATGCCTGGCTGCATTTTGGGGTCTTCTGTGTGTGAGTCATACACAGCTTTTGCAGTCATGCTGCTGGACAGGAGGGTCTATAGCAACTACAGCCACTGTGTAACAGGCAGGGGGAGGAGACACTGGGGAATTAGCAGAGGAGTTTCCAACATCTTTACATTTTCCTCCTTGTTAAAACACAAAACATTGGCTATTGTTGTGGAAAAATGCAGAACTCCCCTGCCCTCTCAGTGTCTCTGCCACCATCGCAGTCCAGTCCACATAACACCAAATAGGAGGGAATGCCTGGAACTCCTTTGGCTGATTTCCATCCCCTTCTCGTTGGCAGATCTTTGATTTTGTCTTTTCCTGAGTGAATAAGATTTCACACTGAATTAAATCTGCACCCAACTGTCAACTCATTTCAAATATATGGACGGTGCTTTGTAGGAGGGTAAAAACCCTGTAAGTGCCATCCCAGAGACTTGAGTATGTGTGAATCATGTGAAGCCCTAAGTTCAAGTAAGGGAGGCAGTGACAGAAGGGAATTGAAACCAGGATGGGTACCAATCACAGAACAGCTCACTAGAGGAGGAGCCTCCTGCTCTGGATTACAAGAGAGGGATAAGGCTGGTTTTGTCCTCAAGGACTTAATTTATGACTCATCCGTGTTTTCATTATCTTTTTTTTTTTTTATTGCACAGCTGGGACTCCTCGTGGTGAGACTAACTGACCCCAGGGGGTGTTTGTGATCTCCACACCCTTTCTTTGCAGCCTCTTCCCAGCTCTGACATCACTAGGATGCCTCTTGCTGGTTGTTATTTGTTGTGTGATCAGCAGAGCTCTTCCTGAGGGGAGAGGGATCCTTGCAAATGATCACTGCTCCTGTTCCTGCAGACCCTCAGTTCCCCAGGGAATTTGAGAATCACAGCGAACTCTCCCCGTGTTTGCAAGGAAGGGCTGCTGGTGGCACTGGGCACACTGGGCTACTCTGTGGGTGCTCATGGCTGCACTGCTCCAGTGCTCTGCCTTTATCCCATCTCCAAGCTGTCCTTCCCTCCCTGCTGTCTGGGTGGTGGTGCCATGTGATGTCCATCCTGGTTCATGCACAGAGGATCTCACGATCCCCAAAAGCTTCTTTGCTCAATGTGGGGTGACCCTCATGTTTCAGCCAAGCAGGGTTACATCAGTCCATGGCCATGTGACACAGTGTAGACAGGTGGCAGCCAGGCAGGGTCTTCCTTGCTGGGTTCTTGTGAGTGACTTTTCCCTTGTCCCCTCTGGTGCAGGGCGTGAGTTTCGGGTCATAATCATCAGCACAGTCCACACCAGCGAGAGCCTGCGTGTCTCAGCCTCGCACCACCTCGTGTTCTTCAACGAGGCCAGAGTGCTCAACACCATCATGACCCGGGCTCAGTCGCTGGTGGCTGTGGTGGGGGACGCCGTGGCCTTGTGCTCCCATGGCCAGTGCAGCAAGGTGTGGAAACGGTTCATCCAGCAGTGCATCGACAAGGGGAGCATCTTCCCCGAGAACCTGACAATGGCTCAGATCAAACAGGCTGCGTGTGACAAGGAGAGCTGGAGCAGGAGTGTGGAGGGGGACGAAGAGGACAGCGACACAGACTCCTCGAGCTCTGAGGGTGAGAGCATGAATCCCGATGATCCCATCCTCCAGGAACTCTTAGACGAGAGCAAGAACACGCTGGTGACAGTGTCTGACGAAGGGCTGCTGAATGTGAAATCCGAAGCTTCAAACCAGTGGAAAGACAAGTGGGAATATGTCAGCTTCTCTTCTCAGACGATGCAGCAGTACCTGCATATGCACCCCCAAATGTACAAGAGGTGTGAGCTGATCAAAGAGGGGTTTGACAGAGCTTCTGCCTTCACCCTCAATGACTCCCCTGCCTTGACCATCCAGATCAAAGGCAGAGTTAACTGTGGGACAGCCTTCACTGGGGACGAGGTGCTGGTGGAAATCCTGCAGAACAGCACAGGCAACAGCAGCAGCCACCGCCCACAGGGGAGAGTGGTGGGCATCCTGAAGCGTGCCGAGAGAGAACGGACCTTCATCTGCATGATGGATGAGTTTGATCCCCGTGTGATGATACCCATCGATCCCACTGTCACCAAAATATTCGTCCCGGGGCTGAAGGAGAAACCCAATGTCATTCCCATCCGCAAGCTGGTCAATGGGAAGTACATAGTGGTCAGCTGTGAGAAGATCAACCAGGCGACAAGGTGCCAGTTCTTCTGTGTCCAGGTCATCTCCTGGCGGGAAGGGTTTTACTACCCTTTGGGGATAATAACAGAGATCCTGCAGGCAGCATTGACTTTGGAAGAAGGCTTAAAGATCCTCGCCTTGGAGTATGGTTTGGAGAACAAATACCCAGCTGCTGTCATCAGAGAGTCAGGCAAATACACCTCCAATAGCAACATAAACCTCACCAAGGAAACTCGGAAGGACTGTCGGAATTACATGACCTTCACTATTGACCCCCAAGGTGCCAGGGATTTGGATGATGCTATCAGCGTTAGGGATCTTGGGCGTCACTATGAGATTGGGATCCACATTGCAGATGTGGCTGGCATAATTCCCAAAGGCAGTGCCTTGGACCTGGAAGCAAAGAAGCGGGGTGTCACCTACTATGCTCCCAAGCAGGAGCCTCTGTGCATGTTCCCACCCAAAATCAGCGAAGATGTCTGCAGCCTCCTGCCACAGAAAGATCGACGGGTGATCTCCTTGTTTGTCACCATAGAGAAGGAGACTGATCAGATGTTGAAGGGAATCTTCACCATCTCCGTGATCCGCTCGGACAGGCAGCTGTCCTACGAAGAGGCAGAGCTCTGCATTAAGAACTGCTACAGGGGAGAGGCAAACGCCCTTCGTTTTGATACCCTGGAGGACTGCATAGCTGTGGCTTATCACTTCTCCAGGATCCATCGGAAGTTTCGGCTACAGGAGGACTGTTTCTATGACCGACTGGATGAGGAAAGTTCCCCAGGTAACAGGGGGTCCCATCAGATGATAGAGGAGTTAATGATCATGTTCAACAGTTTCGTGGCCGAGTTCCTCACCAACCAGGAGGTGACCAGAAATGTCACTCCTCTCCGGTGTCAGTGTGAGCCAAGTCTTGGACAGCTGTCACACATGAAAAACAAGTACAGCCACATAATTCCTTTATCCATTCATCTCTTGCATCATCTGGGAGAAATGCCTCCTGATCAAGACTCCCCTAAAAATGTGGAGTTCAGTCTTCTGGGCCCCATCTGGAAGCACCTGCAGTCAGCTGCTAATGCCCATGACTTCCAGAAGATGCTCGACCTCGTTGTCACTGATGACATCCACCCAACGCTGGCCCCTGTGGTCCTGGAGTTCAGGAGACTGCTCAGCCGCTCCTACTTCTGTCGCTCCAACTCCACTGTCCAGTCCAAGGCAGGCCATTATTCCCTGCATGTTGACTCCTACACCTGGGCCTCCTCTCCCATCCGCCGGTACGTGGATGTTGTGGTCCAGCGCCACCTTCATTCTGTGCTCCGCAAGAAGCCCCTCATCTATTCTGTGGATGACATTGAGTTTCTCTGTCACGACTTCAACAGGAAGAATAGCCAGGCTATGACATACGAGAAGAGAGTCCACTCCCTGCAGATGGCCAGCCAGCTGAAGGACCAAGTCCTGCAGAAGATTGCCTTTGTGGTGGATATCGAAGAGATGAGCAAGTTTTTTAAAGCCCTGTTTCCCCTGAACAAGGAGAGTCTTCCAGATCCACACAGAATTAGCTACAGGTCCCTTCAGCTGATAGAGCAGCCTGTGTTCATCCAGCAGCGGAACAGCATCAGGCTGACCTGGAGGAGGAGGATGTATTCTGCAGAGACAAAGGAGCAGAGCCTGGGGGAAGGACCCCTTCGCGACAAGAGCGTCACCCTCTTCCGCACCCAGACGTGGCAAGACGTGCTCACGGCCATCAGGAACGAGGAGTTTGACAAGGCCGCGTCCCTCCTGCAGCAGAGCAAGGAGCTCTACCACCGGCACATAGGCTGGGTGCGGAGGAGCTCCTGCTCCCACTACATGGAGCTGTCCCTGGAGCTGAGCGCCGGCGACGCGCTGTGGTTCCAGCTCACCACCGACGTCAGCCGCGGCTTCCTGGTGCCCTTCGTGCAGCTGTGGTGTGTGACACCACGGTTTGAGGTCTGCCTGCAGCACATGGAGAAGCCAATCGACTGCTTCTTGGCCTACGCCACGCTGCAGTCCAAGGACAGGTACAAAAACACGACGGAGTACAACAAGGTGTGGATGCCCATGAGTGCCATGGAGTCTGCGTCGTGTGCCGTGGCTGAGAACGACTCAATTGTCCTCCATGATATCAAAATAAAGTGGGCAAAGCAAAGGACAAGCAAAGGACAGCTGCAAGGGAGCTTTATGCTGAACAAGAAGTGGTTGGAGGACTGCTCCATTGAAGTGGACTTCCTCCACTGTTATCTGTGCATTCGTTTAGGTGGGCTAAAGCTTCCCAAGAGCCCTCAGAGTGATGAGGAATGCCTTAGCCATGGCCTTCAGAAACTGTCTTTGCTTGACAACGGAAAATCAGAGAACAAACTTGTGGTTGATCCCGATACCTACACCTGGGTGGCTCATGGGGTCACAGAGGAGTTCAGCGATGACGACAAGTTAGACAGGTCTGCTCAGCTGACTATGAATTTTTACATCCACTATATGTCTATGGAGACCATCCCTGTGGAGATCTCACAGGATTCTGCGAGGTTCACGGTGGAGATAATTCCAAAGATGCTGCCAGACATGTAAGTGGGCTCAGCAGTGTGCTCTGGTTAACCTGGCTTCCCACAGGACGCCTCTGCTGCACCCCCGTGGGCTTTCCTCACTGCTATGGCTGATCCCCTGAAAAACCTGCCCTTATCCTTATTCTGGCTGGATGTATTGTTGGGCTGTGGGGTTTTGGGGGTGTGGCAGCACTCCTCAGGTCTGTCCCCCAGTGGGTCTCATGCTCTTCTGGTTGTCCCTGAGAATGGGGAGATAGGGGAAGGTGCTGAAATGTCCCTGAGCACCTGCTTCTTATGTTACTGGGTTGCTGCAATATGTGTTATAAAAGGCCAAGTGAAGGCCTGGAGTGGGATTTGCTTAGCCAAAGAGTTCCCTGATTTCCAAATCATTCCCCTTTGTTGTTGCTCTAAAGCAAGTTCTGCTCTTTTTAAATCAGAGCTGATGTCTAGTTTGCCCTTCCTTGTACACAGCATGGGCTGCTATTCACCCCCAATGCTGTAGCATTCTCAAGGCAGAATGTGCTTCCTTTTGCATCATGAATTTTAGGAAACATTGGAAGCTAATCCAGTAAAAGGGGGTGGGCCAACAAAAGAGAGTTGGGACAGGAGTTGTGTTCCTTGCTCTCAACCTCTTTGCCAGCTCAGCTCTTCAGTCAGTTGAGAAATGGTCCCAGATGCAGAGGAGCAGAATAAGTTTAAGTTGTGGTTTAAGTTCTTTATGGAAGGAGTTAATGCAACAACAAAGCAGAGAGAAAGAATAAGTAAGGCAGTTAAGCGAAACTATATTACAACTTTTACTATTTTATGCTACATTCCATTAATTCCTATTTTTCCTTTTCTGTCAGACGGAAAGAAAAAGCAATTTGGAAGCTCAAGTATGCCTCTAACCTTGCTAAAAGCATCGCCCTTGGCCACGAACCTCCTCAAAAATGTAAGTGCAAATATTAACCTTTCTTACCTTGTGGCTACTTGCTTCTGGCCAGGCAGGTGCCCTGGCATGCTCCCACACCAGGAGGTTCCCCTGACAAGGGGATGAGAGGAGCTGCTATGTAATTTGGGATGCCCTGCTGGTGACTGGCATGGCTGAGATTGTCATCCCCAGGACTCACAGAGATGGTTCATGGGCAGAGTATCTTGGCATGGGACAAGGATTATTTATAGGTGGTCTTGTAATGGACCACCATCACTAGGTACCTGCTGCACCCTCATGCTGAATCACTTCTGTGCTGCCCTCAGTAACCTTCTTTAAATTTGTTTTCTTGGCTCTTTGCTGTAACAGTGACAACAGCCAGATTCCTGCAGCAAAAATCCTTTGAAATCCCTCGCAGCAACTGGAAACTTAACGAGAGTCAGAACCGGGCTGTTCTGGATGCTCTAAAAAATTCCTTCATGCTCATCCAAGGCCCACCAGGTAAGGGGGGGACAGCAGAACACACCTGCTGAGGTGTGAATGGCAGATGAGAGGTGACCTGCTGCTTTCCATAGGACCCTTGGTGAGCCAGGAGAACGGAGTGGGTTGGCATCACCCACAGCTGTGCAAGGCAGTCCTCTCCAGTCTTGATTTTATTTTGTAGCTGATCAGCTGGATGCTGATCCAGAGCATGAGTGTTGTGGTTAAAATGCTCTCAGCATATTCCTTTTTATTCTAGGCACAGGGAAGACTGTTGTTGGAACGCACATTGTCTACTGGTTCCATAAACTGAACGAGGAGAGTGTTGAGGATGACAAAACACCATGCTTGGAAGAAGAAAAGAAAAAAAAGGGAAAGTACATCTTGTACTGTGGCCCATCCAACAAGTCTGTTGATGTTGTTGCTGGTAACTATCACCTTTTAAGCCCCTGAAGTGCTGGTACTGGTGGGAGGGAGAGCACGTGGTGTGGAGAGGCTGAAAGTGGGGCTGGTCTTTACAGAAGACCCTGCACTGCAGGGCAAGGACCAGTGGAGATGGGATGATGAGTGAGGGACAGGGAGAGACAGGCCTGAGCATCACCAATGCCTGGTGCTGTCTGAGCAGACCTGCCCTCCTTCTCCAGAGATGCTGATGAAGATGAAGAACCTGAAACCACTGAGGGTTTATGGGGAGGCCATTGAGGCGATGGAATTCCCATACCCGGGGAGCAACCGGAACATCTCCCGTAAATCTCTACGGGATGCAAAGCCAAAACGTGAGCTCAGGTAGGATGGCATGACCCTGCAGGATCCTAGGGTGCTGGGGAGAGGTGGCTTCCGCATCAGTAACACTCAACAAACCAGAGCAAATAGTTTCATTCCACCACTGCAGAGCAGCACTATTAACATGCTTTATAATTAATTTGCAATTAATTTTTTCAAGTGAATGTGTACACTCTAATGTAGCACCTAGTCAGGAAATCCAAGTTGTTGAAAAGTCTCTAGATGTTTTCATCTCCTTTTGGAACAGCCCTGAAAGTCTCTGACTTCATTCCTGCTTGCAGCTGCTAAGGGGAAGCGGTTGTATTTTATGTCCTCGAGGTTGAATTATTTGGTCTGCAAAGATGGGAAAGTTTGGCTGTGACTTTTTTAGCTAATGGGGTTTCTCCATGTAGGCAGGTGGTGTGGTCTGCTTCACTGCAGAAGAAATTACTCAGGTCTCAGTTTTGAGGGAAAATATTTCTATATTGACTCTTTATTCAGTGAAATAATCCTGCATCATCGCATGCGGCGGGCGCCCAGCCCCTTCTGGCAGAGGATCTGTCACTTTGACGCTCGGGTGAGGAACGGAGAGGAGATCACAGAAGCAGAAACAAAGAAGTGAGTAGAATGAGACCCTGGTGAGAGATGGTTGACTTTGGCTGTGTGCCACCTCTAAAGCACAGATTAATAAACTGTGTGTTCAGAATAATGATAAAAGTGATGAGCTCGAGGTTACAGGTACAGCACAGAGCCTCCGAATCACTTTTGCACTGGTGCTGTTGTCCATCTGGACCAAAATTCCTATTCTGCCTGTGTGACCCTTGAATCATTCACCCGAAGCCCCTGTCCTGTTGAGTTCAGGACAAAATACATTTCCTGCAGTGTCCATCCAAAGCCCTTTCCTGGGAACACCAGCTCATCCTGGGGAGGGAGGTGAAGCCATAATCATTTGGGAAAGCACAGCCTCTGCCTGGTCCCCGCGTGAGGAATCTGGAGGTGTTTCCCTTATGCATAACCTGGTGTTTTGTGCATCAACACTAGGTACAAAGGTTGGTTGGCACATGGTCGTTCATATCAGCTGGCATGTCACGATGTCATCCTGTGCACCTGCTCTGTCTCGTCTGCCGGCAGCCTGGAGCAGCTCAATGTCAAGCAGATAATCATCGACGAGTGTGCCATGTCCACAGAGCCCGAGACCCTCATCCCCTTGGTCTGCCACCGCCGTGCTGACAAGGTATGTCCCTGCCAAAGATGTGTGTCTGACACAGCTGCTCAGGGCTCTTGAACCTTTTCCATTCTTTACCATGCTGCTCTTACAAGACCTGACAGGATTTTAAGGTTTGTGCTTCTTTATGGGGTGGGTATCGCTGCCACCAAAAAAATATTCTGGCCCAGGTACAAAGTATTAACATGACACAGTTGGGGCTGTACAACCTGGAGAAGAGAAGGGTCCAGGGGGACCTTAGAGCCCCTTACAGTGCCTAAAGGGGCTCCAAAAGCAATGGAGAGGAACCTTGAGCAAAGGAGAGGGACCTTGGACAAGGGCATGGAGTGATGGGACAAGGAGGAATGGCTTCACATTGACAGAAGGCAGAGTTAGATTGGCTGTTAGGGAAAAATTCTTCCCTCTGAGGATGGTGAGGGTCTGGCACAGTTTGCCCAGAGAAGCTGTGGCCGCCCCATCCTTGGAAATGTTCAAGGCCAGGTTGGATGGGACTTGGGGCAACCTGGGATAGTGGGAGGTGTCCCTGCCCATGGCACAGGATTGGAACAAGATGAGCTTTAAAGTTCCTTCCAACCCAAACAATTCTGTGATTCTAGAATTCTATGGTTCTTTGTTTTACTCCCATCAGATGGAAACATTATCTAGAACAGGATCTTTATGTCATGTCCAATGTGGTCTTTGGCTGAGGTTGCTGTAACATAAATAAATAACATCGAATGTCTGTGTACAAGCAGCCTTTCAAAGAGCTGATGGCCTTTGCGGTGCCACCACCTCCCAGCTGAGGTGTCTGCTCTTCCTTCCAGGTTGTTTTGCTGGGGGATCACAAACAGCTGCGGCCGGTGGTCAACAATGATGTCTGCAAGAGGCTCGGCATGGAGACGTCTCTGTTCGAGCGCTACCAGGAACAGGCGCAGATGCTGGACACGCAGTACCGCATGGTGAGGCCCTCCAGGGCATGGACTTCTCTCCATCACAGAAAATCGAGGCTTGCCTTAAGCATCAGATAGTGTCCATTAGTGCTTCCCCTTCCTAGATACAGGATTATATCAAGGGATATGCCAGTGCCAGCTCCAGCACAATGGCATTGTGGGTGAAGTTTGCCCAGAAAGATGCTGCAGGTTGAGAAGGTTATTAGGTTTTGCTCACCTCAGTTTCCCCGCTTTTCTCTGCCAGCACAAGAGCATTTGTGAGTTCCCATCCCAGGAGTTCTATGAAGGGCGGCTGAAAACACCTCAGCTTGATCGGAAACCCAGTATGCTCTACCACAGAGAGAACAAGTGCTGCCCCATCATCTTTGGGCACGTGGAAGGCAAGGAGCACTCCCTCATGATTTCTACTGAGGAAGGAAACGAGAACTCCAAAGCCAACCTGGAGGAAGTGGCGCAGGCGGTGAGCAGGGTCCTGGGGAATTGCTGGGGATGCAGAAGGGAGGGAGATGTGCTGGAATTGTGAAGGGATGATAAAAATCTAAAGATCAGCAGTGTCTGCCTGGTGCCTCCGGAGTCTGGAGCACACCAGGACGCCCCTGGGCAGAGGCAGGTGTAGGGCGATGTGACCACAAGGCAGGTGCCATGGCAGGTCTGGGGAGGGGTGCTGGGGGGCTGCTCCCTCCCGCCCCGCTCCCAGGTGAGCAGGACGCTGTCTCCAGGTGAGGATAGCCAAGCAGCTGACACTAGGTGGCACCATCCGGCCGGAGAGCATCGCCATCCTGAGCCCCTACAACGCCCAGGTGTCCGAGATCAACAAGGGCCTGCAGAGGGAGGGCATCCGCGGGGTCACCGTCTGCACCATCATGAAGAGTCAAGGTGAGGGGACAGGAGGGGGAGGGTTGGGTCTGTCCCCTCCTGCCTTCCTAAGAGCTGCTCACAGATACAGTCTTGGAGCAAAACGTAACCTGGGGTCATTTTAGCCGTGGAAGACCAGATTTCTGGGTGATTTGTGATTATAATAAATCCTTTGGAAGCCTTTGGAGTGCTTGGGCAGGGTGAGGCTGCTAAAGGCAGGAAGGTGGAGGATCTCTAGTGGAAGATTTCTAGTGAAAGGTTCCCTGCCCATGTCAGGGAAGTTGGAACACAGAATGTCCCTCCCAAACAAAGCCATTCTGTGATTCTGTACTTTTCTGTCTGAGAAGGGTATTAGAGAACTGCCAGAAGACCTTTGTTCTCTTTGGAAAGAAATGACCAGGAGTCCAAAGGCCTCCAAAACTGGAGAAACCCAGAGGGTGGCTGTAGAGAAATGAGTGTCCTGTGGGGTAGAGAAATGGCCAAATGCTTCCTTCTAAGAAAATCTGGTTTGCTTCCACTTTCTAGGAAGTGAATGGAAATATGTGATCCTGTCAACTGTACGCTCCTGCCCCCGGTCTGAGATCGATAGGAAGCCCACGAAGAGCTGGCAGAAGAAATACCTGGGGTTTATTACTGACCCAAACCAGGTCAATGTTGGCATCACACGAGCTCAGGAGGGACTCTGCATCATAGGTTGGTATCCTTGGACCATGCACAAGCCTTCAGGGGAATAGGATTCCTGGATAAAGGGATGATGATCCAAACTAGTACAACCAGTGATCTTGCGTTATTCTTCTGCCCTTTAGTCTGGGGTTTTGAAACTGGGCAATCCAGGGAAAGCAGGGCACATTCACAGCTTGAATACAGCAAGTATAGTTAGTTTTGCTCACCCTTTGTTTTGGACCATGTTGTTTCTGTTGCTTTTACACTAGAGCTCTGTCCTAACAAAAATCTGGCTGCTCATTTTGCTCCTAATCACGCAGGTGTAGGCTGTGATGTGTAGGGAAGCTGCTCACAGATATGACAGCATGGAAAAGGGAACTGGGATTTCACAGATACATCCCTGCAAGAGACCCAGCCCCCTTAGCTAGAGGTTATAGACAAAAATGGGATCAGCCAAGCCTCTTCCAGCCACTAACCTGCTGTCCCTATCCCGGTGCCCACAGGGAACCAGTACCTCCTGGAGTGCAACCCTTTGTGGAAGAGACTGGTCCAGCATTACTACCACCACAACAGCTGCATTGCAGCCCAGGAGATTCGTGTCAGGAGGACCTCAGCCCTCTGCCAGTGAGGATGTGCCCTCTCTGCCTGAACTGCTTCATGTGTGCCTTGAGAAGGACCAAATCTTTCCATTATTCAATGACCTACGGAGCCAAATGCAGCGGGGGATCTGGGAGCTTCCCACACCGTGGCAACTCAGCTTCGGCGTCTGCTTCAGCATCTTGAGGTGTTTTTAATCAGTGCAATCTTGGGCAGGAACTTTCAATTCTAGCAAACCAAATAGGCATTGGAGATAGATGATGGGCATGTGACTTTACTGATGATGATACTATTTTTGTAACTGTAAGTTGCTCAGCAGAACCCTCTTCCTACTGCAGCTGCAGTTTGGGGGGACCAAATATTTACTCCAGCTGTTGGGGTTGCACTTCGGGGATCAAATGCTCAGTCCATTCATCGGAGTGGAACGACTGCACGCAGTGGAGCAGCGCAGCAAGAAGCTATTTGCCATGGAGGACCAAAGCTTCTGAGTATTGCCTCTCATTTTAAATCCACTTTTTACTTTTTTTTTCTTTTTTTTTTTAAGTGAAGGAGGAAAGCAACGGAAGATGCATGCACCACTCTTTGTCTAGACAAAATGTTGCTCTCTGAGCATGTAAATATCGCAGCAGCAAGGCCAAGGTGATTTTGTAAATAGATTTACGTGTTCTTTGTACAAAGGAGGTTGTCCTCACCAGCATAAAGGCAAGGAAAAGCGGGGACCTCTCCTACCAGGAAACATTGGGATTTGTCAGCCCATTTTAAACTGTTCAGAATTTTATTTGAAATCTCCTGTTGATCCGCCTTCCCTTTCCTACCGCACTTTTTTAAAAGCTGCTTTTAATTTATTCACTTTTAACTCTGTGAATTTGTTTCACAGCCTTATGGCCTGAGTTTTTAAGAGCAGTGAAGGACTGTATGTGTATAATGTATTTTTGTATTTTCTGTAGCCAAACTGCTGTGAGCTGGAAGCTGTGGTTCACCAGAGGGGCTGCTTTCACCCAGTGACACGTGGCTGGTAGACATGTATGGTGGTGAATGGTGCCCTCTGAGAATCATGGAGCTGCTTTTGGAAGCATGACAGTTTTGAGGGATGATGTCTTTTATCTCATTTCAGTTCTGAATGTATGAAGTGCCTGCCTCGGCTCTCCCCAAACCACACGCTTGCCTGTCCTTAGGTGTTCATGTGGGATGGAGCTGAGATGCAATCACACAAGTTTTCCTTGTGGTGTGGATTCCTGTGATGTCACAGCGCTATGGCTGGAGGAATTTTGTCCTGTTTGCAACTGAAATCCAGCGTGGCTCTTTGCTGTGCGGAGGAATGGCAATAGGAAAGCATTGTGTCTGGAGAAGTCTCTATTTAATGCTGTGTTTCTTCTCATGACTCTGTGTTAGACTTTACTCCAGAACCTATGGAGAGGTTTTGTTGTTCTCTTCCTAGTTTAAACTACCTTCCTGCAGTCTGCCTTTGGGGGGTTTGAGCTGTATGCTAAAGACCACCCAGGCTTGCTCTTGTCCTACTGAAGCATAGTAGTGGGCATATGGCTGGTAATTCCATGAAGGACAAAAACCCATAGGAAGTATCTCCTGCTGGTTCTAAAGATGCTTGGTAAAAGCTGGTAAGGTGTAAAATTCATTGTTCCTCTTTGAAGTCATCTTGTGTGGGATCTTAAAAGATTCTGCACCAGCCTGATTAGCAAATATTATTGCAATTCCAAAAGAAGATTGTCTGTGGATCACTCTGTGGACTACTGAAATGCAATCATCTAGCTCCGAGATGCTATGGAGATTTGAAAAAAACCCTGGAATTGTTGGGATAACTACTTTAGCACGATGCCTGCTTCATTTAACAAAGCCACCTTGGTTCCTTTAGAACCAGTGGGTCTCATTTTCATGATCTCCTGTAAGTGATGAGTTTCTCCCCTGTGTTCTGTGCTGGTTCTTTCATACATGTAACACAAACAAGGAGACTCACCCCTGATGTAGTGGCTTAGTCAGTGCTCTTGGAGGGGGTTTGGCCAAGAGGGAGTCCCCATAAAGTAACTCCCTTTGTCCTTAGTGGGAAAAAAGTGTTTATTTCTACTCCATGGAGGTAGAATGAAATGTTTTGCTTGGTCACCTCTGTGTTGCAAGACAATATACATGTTATTTTTTTTTCCTCTGAGGATGTATTATATAACTGGTGATTAGGAAATGCACCCAAGCAGCAGTTACAGCCAGGCTGGGCCCTTGGGCTGGTGGTGCTGTCAGCAGGTTCCTGGAGAGCTGGTCATGCAATAGTCAGGGATAGCAGAAAGTGCAATTAAACTTTTTATAGATTGTAGTGACAGCTGAGTATTATGTTCTTGTCCTTATGCTCATGGAGGGAATCATAGAAATCAACAGAGGGAAAAAAGCTCAAATTAGCTGGGTTTCATTTGCACACAGGGTTTTGAATTTACTTTTGGAAGAATTTTATGTTTGAGCAATATTCTTAAAATACCAAACTTTTGGTAATCCCAGTAGGAACACCCTGGCAGCATGGTGCCCAGGGCATCTGTCCCATCACAAGCTCTGTGTTCCCCACAGTCAAAGACAAAAGCACATGGCTGCAGGACACAAATGTCAGTTCATCCAACAGCATTAACTTAATTTCCTCGGCACTAGCTAGAGCTGGAGCATAAATTGAACAAGGGGAACCTGTGCAGGCAGCCAGCAGGGAGCCCAGTATCAGGCCAGCTGAACTGTTTTTGAGGATTTGGACAGATCTGTGTAGGACAATCAATTTACTGCAATAAATCGTTGGGGTTTTTAAAAATAGAAATGAAATGTCATGTGTCATGAAGTCTGAATTAAGGAACCTGAAATGGGGCAGGTTTTTATCTTTTGTATGTCTGTGACTCACAGCAAACCTCAAATGACCTTTTGGATACAAATATTTTTATCTGCTTTGACTGTTCATAAGAATGAATCTCAACATTCCTTTTTTGATATTTAAGCCATAATTGTAAAAATTATTTGAATTTATTTAAATAATAAATTTTATTACTAAATGGTCTGTTCATGTGATGGTTTGACTAGAATCTGTGTGGGGACAGCTCTGTTTGGACTGAACCAAATGGTAAAAAGGAAAATTAACATTAACTGCAGGTTTTTGGCAGCAAAATAATTTTTTACATACTGTTGTATTGCCCTTCCCTGTTTGTTGGGATGCTTGGGGTTATTTATTGTTCGGTTTTGGTTGTTTGTTTTTTTGGTTTTTTTTTTTTTTTTAAATTAAAGTGATCTCTTCGTGCACTATAGAGAAGTGAAGTCATGGTTAGGTACCTATATGGCACAGGGTGCAGAGGGTGAGAGAAACCAGTGATGGATGTAAGTCTGGTGTGTGATTTGAAGAGCTTAAGAGTTCAGTTCAGGTATTTTGGAGGAAGGACAATAAAAACCCAAAACATATTTGGCAGAAGCTGACACTGAGCATCCTTCAGTGGATGGAAAGCACTGGATGGTAGAGATGCTTCTGTCTCCTGTGCTCTGCTTCAGAGGTGTCCTGTAAGATTTCCTGGTTCTGGCTGCTCCCACCTATTGCCTCTGGCAGTGAGACAAAAGTGTTGAGTCCCAAATGCTGCCTAAAGATGTTATTTTTTTGTGAGAAATTTCGAATGGGTTACTGCTAACCTGGAGAGATTTTGGGAAGGCACCTATACAACTGCTGTTGAAAACAGAACGAGTTTGATTTTAAGCAAACTGTTTAAACAATTTATTTTTAATTACTCTTACTCATCTTTTTCATTAAACCATTAAACTGAGGGAGTCGGTCTTGTGAGCCGCCTCATCGGGCTGCGGTTGGGGGCTTCCTTGGTGTCTTCAGGGTGAGTTTTTGTCTTCAATATAATGCAGTCGTGCCACTGCGAGTAGACGAGCGTGTGAGTGTCGGATCTCCTCACTTTGAACTCATACAACCTGCCAGGCAGCAGGTGGTTGATTACACACGGGTTGGAGATGACTTCCTGGGTCCGACCGTATCCTGGCTCTGTCTGACTGTCATCTGTCACCAGCTTGATCTCCAGCTGCCATCGCTCAAGGTGCGACTCCTGACTTTCAGTGAACCACTTGAGCTGGGCCCAGGTCTGGCATGCAAACGACTCTATCCGATCAAAAATCGGCGGCTTCTTCGTGTAGAGAGAAAAGGTGATGGGAGGGTGTAGAGCACCTCCAAGATGTATCTGTGACACCAAACTGTGCTTGACATGGAGCTTCCTTGGCTCTTCCAAGGAAATAAGCTTATTGAAAAACATGGAGAGCTTGAGCACTCTCTTTATATTCAAGTCCCACTGGGAGAGGAAAGTTTCTATGTCACAGATCTGTACGTAACGGCTCAGCTCCTCCCGACCTCGTTCCAACTGTTCCAATAGCTCAGTTAAAAGTGCCAGCTGGATTTCAGTCTGTTTTTTTCCCACCTTCTTGATCTTCTGGAGTTGGCAGGGGTTTGCTATTTGCAAGATGTCAGCAAAAATCATCATATTGTTCTGGTCTCTCACGCACACGTGTCTGGGCTCAAACTTCAAGTAAAAGTAACACTTCTTCAGAAGATGAACTTTGTTCCAGTGGTACTGGAGGTGGTGGGGGTTCAGGTCAGAGCGCAGGAAATCCAGAACAAGGTTTTTGTTTCTCAGGTACTGCTTCATGCTGGCATTGTCGTCCTGTTCTTCTCTGGGTGCGCTACTGTCCGAAGAGGTTTCAGTCTCATGCAAAACCTTAGCCATGTTTCCAAAGCTTGGGTGCTGTGTAGGAAAGCAACAATAATAACATTAAGAACCAAAGGAAAAGCAGCTGTGAGGGAGTACAATCATGGCTGTGACTCTCCTCTCTTAATTAAAGCTTAGCTTATAAAGAACTGTCAGACTAGATGTAGTTCCAGAGGAACTTTCCTTTATACTTGTATGGTGTCTAATGTTTCATATCCTCTACTTATATGTGCTCCAACTGGTCTCCCTCTACCCACCCTTGAGAGGTTCTACCTCTACTTAATAGATTCACTGACAGGAACTATTCTCCAATACACTCTGCCAAAATTTCTCCCTATCTTATTATCTTGTTTCATTCTAATTAGCTGCCTTTGTACTCCTGTAAGCAATTTCTTTCCTGTCTTCTGCCTCTCTGGAGATGCCTATTTTTCTCTCTTTGTAATCTGCCAGGCTGTTGAGATTTGAGGCCCATCTTCTCAGCCAGTTCCTACAGCTACACAATCACTTTGGTGATTCAAATTAACCCTCTGCCCCCACATGAGCTGGAATGCAGCAGGCAGAACAACACAATCCACTGAGTGCCACCTCACAACAGCTTCCAAGAGGAATGACAGCATTTTCCTTGTCTTCTACCTTCACTAGTGGATTGACAGTCATAACCTGACAGTGCTTTCTGTGATGTGCTGCTTTTCCTGTCTTTGGGTTTAGTTTGCATCATCTCAGACCATGAGGTCTACTTGGCTTTTCTGCATTGTACAGCAGGAGAATGACACATGTAAAGCTCCTGTAAAAAGGTAACATTTTGCTGCGGGGGTGTTTAGGCAGCGGTTCTGGCAGCACCACTTCTGCTGGCTTAATCTTAGCTGTTTACAGGGGACTGGAGTGACAGGAGAAGGGGGAATGGCCACAAACTGACAGAAGGCAGAGTTAGATTGGATATTAGGAAGAAATTCTTACTTGTGAGGATGGTGAAGCTCTGGCACAGATTGCCCAGAGAAGCTGTGGCTGCCCCATCCCAGGAAGTGTTCAAGGCCAGGTTGGATGGGGCTTGGAGCAACATGGGATAGTGGAAGCTGTCCCTAGCCATGGCAGGGCATTGGAATGAAATGAGCTTCAAGGTCCTTTCCAACTCAAACCATTCTGAAATGATTTTATACTTCATTTACTGTCAAAGATGTGCCCTGGCTGACAGTGCCATCTGTGCCAAGGTGGAAGGTGTTTCTCTGTTGTGCTTTAGCTGAAGTGCCCGTGGCTCACACCGCTTATGTACCACAAACAGCAATTAGCTAAATAAATGCCTGTGTCCCTGTTGTCAGTGATACTGCAACGAGAACCCAGACGGATATTTAGGTGGCTTTCATAAGCTGAATACACTTGATTTGAAAACAAAATAAATACAGTATTCTGAAAATAAGATCTAATTGGGATATCTTAATTCTTACATGCCCTGTAGAAGCTAGATGGTGAGATCTACTTAACAAAGCCATTTTTCTTGGCCTCATTTTCCCTAAATTCATAACAGAGCTAATAACACTTCCTCATAGGAATTCCAAGCGTTTGGAAACCTTTCAGCTGTCTGGCCCTGAGCTGCACTACAGTTTATAGTAAGTCGCTCATTTGCAACTTTATCTTCCAAGAAAGCTGTCAACTGAAAGAAAAACAAGCTGTATTTCCTTTTCACGTTTTTCCTTTCCACAAAAAAAAAAACCACCCCGACCTAAACCAAAGCAGTTCCAGCTCCCAGCATCGTGTATGAAGCAGCAGGACCGGCACATGTGCCAGGTGACATTCCCCACTCTTGGAGGGATTTGGCTCTGCCGAGCAATGTGTTTGCCCACAGACCGAGCTGTCATTGTGCTTATTTTCCCTTGCTTTCCCCCATGTTTTTACATCCCTTTTTCCTCTCCTGCCAGGGAGGGCTGGCTGTTCCCTGCACTGCTGCTCTGTCTGCAGCTGTGGGGGCTGCATCACCCAGGGTAGGGCTCTGTGGGCCGGGCTTTGGAGAGCTCGGAGGGGCACCCAGGGGCTGCCCCCTCGGGCTGCGGCCCACCTTGTCACACCCCGGGAGCTGCGTCCAAGACGCCGGGAGCTGTGTCCAGGTGCTATCCAGACCCCGGGAGCTGTGTCCAGGTGCTCTGGTCCCGGCGCGGCCCGGCCGGATCCACCCGCGGCCCGGCCCGGCCCGGCCCGGCCCGCAGGACGCGGCCGTTGCCACGGCGACCCCTGGGCCTGGGGAGCTGCGGCCGAAGCAGGACAACCCCTGGAATCGTTCATCTCCTCCCCTCCGTAATGCACAGAATCGTTCGGGTTGGAAGGACCTTAGAGCTCATCCCGTTCCACGCCCCAGCCGTGGGTAGCGACGGCGGTAAATCCCAGTAATCTGCTTCCCAGCCGCTTTCCCCCCGCCCCGGTCCCTCGGACCTTCGGAGGCTGCAGGCTCGGTGACACCGGGCGTCGTGGGGAGAGCGGGTCTGCTCTGCCCGTACAACCAGACGTGTCCGCGGCGTCTGCGGAGCGGTGACACGGCGGCGACACGGGGCAGCACCACGGCGCTCCGTGCCCGCCGCTGCATCACAATGGAATGGTGGAACCAGGGAAGGTGGAACGTAGCGGGATGGAACCAGGAAATCATCGTTTCAATCATTTGAAACCCAAATTCACCGAGTGGCTTGGGCTGGCAGGTCACCTTGTTCCACCCCCTGCTGTGGGCAGGGATCCCTTCCACTGGACCAGGTTGTCCCAAGTCACCTCCAACCTGGCCTTGGACACCTCCAGGGATGGGGCAGCCACAGCTTCTCTGGGCAACCTCTGCCAGGGCCTCATCACCCTCACAGGGAACAATTCCTTCCTAATATCTGATCTAAATCTCAGGTAAAGCCCTCTGGGCTTTATGGCATTGCTGCAAATGGGGGCTTATTTGCTTTTTTGGGGGAGAATCTTGCAAAGTGCATCTGAGGCCAGACACCAGCGCTTCACTCTTCGCAGTGAGACTGAGGCTGTTTCACAGTGTCAAGCGTTTTATTAAACGCACAATCCTTATGAAAGAGGTGTGTTGAAATAGGATATAAAACGCTCCATTAAGTGCAGCAAACTTCCTTCTGGGAAGGAAGGGACTTTCCTGCTCTGCTTTCCTATGGGACCTGGCTGCCCAGTCAGCTGTGTTACTGGGGACAAGAGAGTGGCTTGTCTGGTTCACAGTGCCAAGCTCCATACTACAACTGGTGAACTCATCAGCAAACTGGTCAAGCCTCTGGGGCTGCAGATGCCTTCATACTCCCTGCTATTAAATCTTTGGGTCAGGGCTTAGCCTTTTGCTGTCTGGTGTGCTCAGCTGGAGCATCTCTGCTAAGCTTTTTTAATTGAATGACAGGCAGAATTCATAACGCCAGCCCTGAGCCCCTGCTTGAACATCAAGGGAGGAGGCGATGTGTCATTTTAAGAAATCAATGCATCTTCTCAAGGCAGCCAGAGCTTACCATTTCATTTCACAGCTGCCAAGAGATTAACTATACAACTGTCAGGTGTGATCCTGTAACAGACAAGGAAGATAACAAACACGAGTGAAAGCAGGTTGGTAGCCTTGTCTGGGGAGGAGGGCCAGTGGAGATTAGTATTTGATAATTACACAAGGTTTCTGTGGGAAATGAATGTTCGTGCTCGTGTCATGGGTCCATCCTGTTGTTTGGACTGTGTGTGCTGGGAAATGGAGCTGTCCTTTCCAATCAGCCTCACTGGTCTGAGGGTATGAGAAGAGTCCTGTGGAGGTCCAGCTTACCCTGACTCCTGTTCCAGCTGGGCCCTGTGCCAGATGCCCAAGGAGGAATCATAGAATCATAGAATCACAGGATGGCTTGGTCTGGAAGGGACCTTAACGCTCATCTTGTTCCACCTGAGCACTTCCTATGAGGATAGCATTGTGCATGTTTGAAATGAGCTTTATGGCTGGAGCTGTGCAGAGACTTACACTGAGCTTGTTTGTACTTCTATTGCCATAAATACTAACCTGAATCCCAACCTTAGCATGGAAAAATGGAATCTCTTTGGCTGCCCCTACTCTGAGCTGCTAGCCAAGCTGTTTTCTTGGTTTTGGGAATGGGGGAATAAACCTGCTTAAAGTCTGCAGCTGCAATTTTACCTGATCCCTTTTCATCAGGGATCAATTCAACTATAGGATTGTATAGCACTCTATGAATCTCTTTGAATTAATACACATACAAATGTGTTTGAAGCCTCCAACACCATGTAACCCTTTGCCCCCCTCATCAGCTGAGCTGTCTCTGTGACAGAGCTGACAGCCACTATCACTCTGTTTGTCACTCTGCCTGTCTTGTCCACAGCATCAAAATAAAGAACTTGTTAGTCCTGTCTGAGATCAAGATATAACCAGACAATTGATTTTCCTCCTTCTTCTCATTAGTGAGTTCTGACACTTAATAAAACATATATTTCCACACCCAGGGTAAGCAAAACATCCAGATAGTGCCTGTCAGAGAAGGCTGGGAGCAAGGATTAATCTTTATGGAAAATCAATAGCTGGAACAGAGAAATTGGCAGAACCCAAATTAAAAGTCGCTGGCAATTTCTGTCTTCATATTTCACATCTGCATTTCTGAAAAAGAGATTTGCTGTAAAGATGACAACCACAGAGGTGGGGAGGAGGGTGGACTTTGTGCCTGGTTCCTCTTCTGCTGTTTCCAGGTGGTAGCTGGCAGGTGGAGGTGAGTGCCAGGTTTGGAGCAGCTCTTTGGGCAGCACCTGGTTCAATGCAATCCCTGTCCCAGGACAGAGGGCTGTGCAACTCTGACCTTTCTGCTAGACATTGTCATTAAAGTCTCCCAACATCACCTCCTCCAGGCTGCCTGAGTTCTCCCTGCAGCCCCAAATAGTACCCATCCTTCATGATATTCACCCGGCTGCGTGGAAGCAGGATTTTCAGAACATAAAGGCTGCAGCCCCCATCATCACAAGGGTATGACTGATTTACTCACTGCTTGCTCCCAGTTTCACTGGTGCCTCAGATACCTGAAATAAATTATACATTCCAAATATATTCCAACTCTAAATCACAGCCACACATCAGTGAACTCGTGGTGTTCGTCAGACTCTGATTCAGAGGCTCACTTTGAGAAGGAAGAGGAATTGAAGTTTTCTAAGGAACCCGGGGGAAGGAGGGAGGGAATTGCTCTTGTGAGATGCAAAAGCCCCAGCTGGACCAGGGCAGGAAAGAGTTAATTGTGTCCCCGAGGCAGCAATTATCTCTAGCTCATTACACACACTAATGGCACCCAAAGAGTGAGCCCCGAAGCCTGGACGTGCCAGAGTTTGTAGAGGCTGTTTGCATGGAGCAGGTCAATACATTTGGGGGTTTGGAGCAGGTTTGGGACAAAAATCTCTGGTCTGAGCCTCGCGATCACGCCGGGCTGAGAGCCCTGTATTTCCTCAGGAGCAGTTGCCTCCTAGGCTCTTCTTTCCTCCCCTGCTGGTGGGATGGACAGCCGGGACAAGTCTTGGCACCAAAGGGGACCCCTGGGGTGGACACCCCCCCTTTGTCCAGCGGTGACATTAATTTGAGCACCCGACACGTGTGGACATGAGAGGCGAGAGCCCGTCTGAGCCGCAGGCTGCAGCGGCGCTGGTTTATTGATGATCTCTCTCAGGGAGATGGAGCGGGGTCAGGGGAGCTCCTTTGTCTCGCTGGAAGCTTATCAAGAGCCCGTTCGGATCTCCTTGTGCTGTGCTGAGCTTTGCAAGACAGACGTCCTTGAGCGTAAGTTCAAGGCAGGTTGTCCTGTCCCGGATCCCACGAGGCGCCCCTTGCTTACAGCTTCATCTCAGCAGCGAGTGTGCTTCCCCTTTTTCCGGGAAACTTCCCGAGGGAGTCACTTTTCCTTGGAGAGCAAAGACGGGAAGTGGGAAGCTTGCTGAGCCTGCAGCTTGGTCCCCTGCTCACAGCCGGGATAATGCCGGGGTGCAGCACGCCTGGGGCGCTGGATGTCTGCCCTCCCCAGGGAATGGGACATGGACACAGCTCAGGGCTGGAGCATTGATCCCGCTGGGAACGTGGTGACCGGCACAGCCTCAGAGCAGGGCAGAGCCGCCCTGCTGTGATTTATCGCCCGGCTGGGCTTGCGCTCCCTCCCTTCTGTCTGGGCTCCCATCTCCCATGGATAAATCAGCCTGAAGCGTTTGATCCCACAGCAGCCTACAACAAGGGGGACTGCAAACTGCCAGGGCAGGAGCAAGGCAGGGGCTTTTACTTATTGAAGGCTACAGTGGTTTGAGGAACATTTGTCTGTGTGAAGGGCCAGGACTGGGGCATGTCTGTGCCACAAGGGGGGATTGAAGCTCACAGGGAGATAACGACCTGCTTGGGTCTGTGGAGCAGGGGAGGTGAACTCTGCACACCCAGTTTAATGTCCTTACTGATTCCCAGAAAGCTTTTCAGGGGGGCATAAGCCTCTTTCACATGACCACAGACACTGGCCCTTCCTGGGTTAAACAGGAGTGACTGTGGGGCTGGATCTGTGCCGAGGGAGCAGAGTCAGAGCTTGCAGTGATGTTGGGCTTTGCTGCTGCTTACAGGGATGCTGTTCCCGGGGTCTCATCCAGCCCCAACACTGGGGTAGGGGCTTTGGCACCCCATGGCTGTGGTCTGGGGGGGCTGGAGGGGCTGCAGCACAGGCCAGAGCAAGGGGTCCTCTGGGAATCCTGACAGCCCCTGGCTCCGGCAGCAGGACAGAAGGGTGAACTCATGCCCATGTCATCCCATCCATCTCTGCCACTTGCAGGCTCGTCCCAGGGGAAGTGCAAGCTTTGGCAGCTCTAAGTGGGGTTGGAGGCGGATGCAATTCTGGAGAATAAGATTCCTTTGCAAAACCTGTAAAATAAAAAAAAATTAGAGCTCTTGGCTGAGAAGCTTGTTTAGAGATCTAATCTCTGGCAGAGGAAATAGTTCTTATATCCCTTCCTTGCTGCCTCCCAGCAATTTCCGAGTGCCCAGAGGGGCACAGGCCATCAGCTCTGTCAGGAAACGAGCTGGGGAAGCAGCTTTTGTTCACGGAACTGAGACTGACCCGAAGTGGCTCTGGGTGAAGCTGCTGCTACCATCACGTGCGGTCCCTGCTGTGGGGAGAGGCAGGTGGGATGTTCGTGGGGTAGGCAGACTGCACAATGCATTTGAGACAGATTGCAAGTAAAAATCACATTTTTTGAAGCCTTGGGTGGAATCAGGAGGTGGTTTGGGTGATGCTGCTTCCCCTGCTCCATCCCCAGGGTCCCCTGGGCAGGGCTGTCTGAGTTCTGCAGAAGGAGGGACAGTGGCCACAGCCATTCCACACACGCTGGGTGCTGCACTGCTCCTGTCTGAGCTGGCCAGCTGCTGGGATATTGTGTGCATTGGGATGAAAGGTATTTAAGGTTGGTACCATCCTGCCGTGTGGCAGAGCACTGGGGCTGGGCTGTCCGAGGACCCTCATGACTGTCCTGCCATCGAACAGGGAGACTGAGGGGGAGGAGGGTCCAGGCTTCTGCCTCACAGTGGGTCAGTGGGGAGAACAGTCCCTGCTCGCTCAACTTTTGTCCCTTGTGTTCATTGTCACCTCCGCCCGCACTGAGAGCCACCTCTGAGTCATCTCCCAGCTCAATGGAGTGTGTGGGCTTAGTGCAGCTTTAGCTGTTCATCCTCTGCTGTGCTGGAGCCTGACACGGGCAAGTGGAGCAATTCATCAGTGTGGGGAGGAGGCAAACAAATGTCCTTTGCCGATACAATGGACCTTGCTCTCCTCCCACCAGCTCAAGCAGCAGCTGGTGTCGCTCTGGCCCAGCGAGGGCTGCTGAAGTGGCTGCTGCTTGCAGAGCTCAGGAGATCTTAAAAGAAATATGGACTTATGTTTTGTCATCAATGACTTCGTGTTTCAGCTGTAAAACACAGCCTCTGTGGAGAGGAGGCTCTTGAAAATGTTTCAGTGTGCAAGCAGAGAGAGGGAGAGCAAAGCCATGGCTGCAGCACCTCACCTCTACTCTGAGGTTTAATCTCTCCATGTGAGTTGGTGCTGGCACTCAGGACTGTGACTGGCCTCATGGCCATGGTGGCTGCCAGGGCTGTCCTTACCTTTCCCACCCTGGCTCTGCTGCCAGGGCTGTGTGGCCTTTGCCACGTGCAGTTCTGCGCCAGCACGTGCCCCACTCCCGGTCCCCGAGGAGCACAGGACTGGTGGCTCCTCGTGGATTCTGTCACCTGTCAAATGCTTGAAGCACCTTTGTGGAGTTCAGCAAACCTCTTTGCATGTGAAATAGCAGGTCTCCAGAGAGCAAATCCAGAGTGAAACATCTCTCCTGGTGACTGACATCAACTTCTTCATTAATGGTGCTTTTCGGCTGTGCTGTGCGGTCACCTGCCCTTACCAGCTCCACACGTGAGAGGTGAGCCAGGCTCCAACCCCAAGCTCCTGCTGGGGTTCAGTTTCATCCCATTTGCAAAGGCTGAGCTAGGAGTCAGGGGCCACGGGGCTCATGGAGCACATTTTGTGTCTGGTCACAGAGAAAAGCGAGATGCCATGAACCTGCAGGCAACGTGATCCTCATCACTGGTGTAGCTTAAACCAGGGGAGGTCAGAAGAGCAGAAGTGCTCTTGGAGGTGCTGCAGCATTTGTGACAGAGACTTTGGGGGTGACTGCATTTGGTGGGGAACAGCAGTGTAGCACACAGGGTGTCTGCAGCTGCACTTGTCACCAGGACAGAGACAGTCTCAGGGCTTGTCCCACACTGGGGGCCAGCGTGACTGGAGCCAATGCAGCCCCTTCCCTGCCTGCAGGCAGGATGCTCTGGGCAGGACTGGGGGCGATGCTGGAGCACCCCGAGCTGCCCCTCACAGCGGGTTTTGCGCAGTCAGTGCCCGAGACAACCCAGCAGGAAGCAGGAGAAACACAGCCTGGGGACCCCTCTGGCCCCTCGCCATCGCTCCGGCTGTGCTCGCCCAGGCTCCCTGCGGCCCCACTGGGCTGAAAACGTCCATTTTAGGTGCCTGTCGGCAGCGATTAAGGAGCACAATGGTGACGGCCGCGCGGGGGGAGCGCAGGGCCACGCGGCGGGCGGAGGGCAGGCCTGGCTGCCCGGCACGTCCCGGCTGCGGCTGCCGCGGGTCGTGCGAGGCTGCGGGGCCCTTACGCAAGGGCTGGCGAGCGGCGGAGCCCGGCCCCGGGACATCCCGTGCGTGTCCCACGCCGGCTCGGGGTGGCCCCAGGCTGCCGGGCACCCGTGGACATCACCCACAGGAACGCTTCTGGTGGCTGCAGGACGCGGCTCAGCCTCGGGATGGATTTTGCGTCGTGGCTGGCAGTTGTGGCACTGCGGGCCCTCAGCTGCTGTGACCAGCTTGGTCTGCTGGGATTTGGGGCACAGGGAGAAACTGATTGTGGCTACTCAAGTGACAGTTCTCTGGGCATTTTCCTTGTGGGGTTTGCAGGCACCTCCAGAGTGGGCAGCCTGCTGAACCATGGGGTTGCCAGCTCATGGCCAGATGGGGAGGAAGGGGCAGGATGGGGAGGTGTTCCTGTGCGGGCAGAGGCCAAGCTTGCCTGTCCCTTAATCACAATGTCCTACTTGGTGTCTTCAGCAAGAACGGGGCTAATCCTAATCCAGGGCAAGGATAAAGGGCCACAAGTGCCGCATGCCGGGGAGCCACGTTCTGGTTGGCACTGGCCAGGGTGCCTTGGTTTAGTGCCCTAAGCCCTGAGGTCAGTCCGGCTAGCCCAGTTCCAGCTCAGGCTTAGCTGGTCCTGCCCTCCAAGATGGAGCCAGAGCTGCTTTAGGGCCTTGATCTGCCCACTGCAGCCAGGGACACCCTTTCAACCCCACTGCTGCCAGCACAGCAAGGGACAAACACACAGAGCTCACGTTTCAAGTTGTGTGTGGCTTTTCAACCCCATCAAATAGCTTTATTCACACAAACGTCCCTTAATTTACAAAGCCTCTGCCATTCATACACATCAGGGGATCCACAGTGTTCAAAAAACTTAAATAGAACGTTTCATACCAACCCAAGGAAATCAAGTACAAAAAATATTTATATAAAGTTGTTCACACATAGGTCCTAGATTACCAGCTTCTGTGCAAAAAAAAAAAAAAGAAAAAAAAAGAAGGAAAATACAGATTCATTTACTAATATTATCTTTAGTTTTGGAGGTTTAGTCTGGGTTTAAGCCTTCTGCTCTTGCTAGCTCAGCAGGGGAGCTGTGGGGAGAGCCCTCAGCAAGGGCAGGGTGCCCCCGTCCTGGGGCTCAGCCAGAGCCCTGCTGTGGTAGTGAAGCAGCTCACCCTGCAAGGCTGCTGTTTTCTGCTGGGTGAGCTGCAGGCCCATGCTGGCCTGGGCAGCTGCTGTGGAGGGAACAGGCGCCAGGCTGGGGACACCAGGCACTCCCTTGTGGCCCCTGTGAGCTCTTCCAGCAGCCTAGACACCCTCAGGGCTAAAAGCACTTGGGCAGGCTGCAGAGAAATCATCTGGCAGATCACAGCTGGAAGACAGCAGCTCCCTGCACTTCCCTTCCAGCTACACCCACCAGACACCCTGCCCTGAAGTGTGAGATGCTTCTGGACATGAAGGGCCCACATGCTGAGGAGCACAGGAGCCACTGGCACAGCTCTTCCCATGCCAGTGGCACAAGCATTGGCTGCATCCCTGTGCAAAGGAAATGGGGGCTCTGCTTTCCCTAAGCTGCCCTGGCTGATGGGATGGGGCTGTGAGGAGTGGAGCACTGAGCTCTGCTCACCCATCCCATGCCAGCATTGCCAAAAAGGGGACCAGGAGCACCCTTGCCCCGGGCAGCTGTAGTGTGAGGCTTGGGCAGCACAGGCCTGGGGTAAGGAAGGAAAGCAGCAGCACATTTCCCTGTTCTCCTGACCTGCAGAAAGCCCAGGGAAACAAATCCCAGTTTGTGCCCTGCAGCAGCTCCCATGTGACACTTGGCAGGCTTAAACCCAGACTCGTACTGCACACGGAGGAGACAGACACTGCACACAATGGAGGATTCCACAACGATGGTAATGCTTGTTTTACACCTTATTGCTCCAGAAAGGCTCTGGGAGCCTGTGATATGTGAAGGAGCTGGGTCCTGAGGAGTAAAGGAAGACCACAGGGGTAACTCTTATCTGTCACTAGCACTGCTGAACCTCAAACACAGCAGCAAGGGGATATAGGGGAGCTAATCTACTCCCTCTAGGCTAGAGCCACCTCTGCTTTCCTCCCCATGGACCAAAGCTGGCTGGGAGATCCTCGTGACACCTGCATGATGCCAGTGGTGTCGACCCTGCTGCAGGCTGGTGCAGATAACACATTTCCCAATCCTCCTGAGGCTTGGCTTGTTCCCCCCACCCACCCCACATCCCTCTTGTAAACAGCAAAATCAGAAGTAAACAATTTCATACAATCACTCCCCTGGTGTGGGCACCGTTTGGGGCCACATGAGCCCGAGAGTTCTACAGTGGGGGCTTGGCTTCCCCCACAGTAACCAGCTACCCCCAGCACCTGGATGCTCAGCTTCACTGCAGCCTGGAAGAGACAGACAGCACGGCCCTGGGCTGGGAAATGGGCCACAGGCTCAGTGCTCCTTTCTTAAACTTGGATTTTCCCAGTAGTGCAGCCTAGTGCCAAACATCCACAGCAGAGGAAGAAGTTCGGCCTGCAGGGGCTGGGCAGGTGAGGCCCAAAAAACCCACCTGGGAAGAGAAGCCTAAACACTCTCCATCCCACAGCATATGCAGGTTTGAGCTGTTCCCTGTTCCCACTTTGTTCTAGAGGGAGTGCTGGTCTGGGCCAAACTGAAGGAGAGACGTGGGGAGCTGTAAACACAAGGCAGGTTCCTGTATACTCTGGGGAATTGAGCACAAACAGCAGCAAAATCAGAAAGAAATGCTCTTAAAAGGACAAACTAATCAGGGAAACATCCACGTTGGCCAAAGGCTAGCAGCCCTAGGACTCCTCCTTGGAAGTGTTTGCTAAATCCTAAGTAAGGCACTACGGTCTAGCTCACTAACATCAAGCTGCTTGAAAAACACATCTGCAATGCAAAAGCTGAGGTGGAGACGTGTGGCTTGAAGGTGGCCTGAAACAGCAGTGGACCAAGAGGGCTGACTCTCCCAGGGCCTGCTGGACTCATTCCTGTCCTGAGAAGAACAGGGCAATCCACTCACTGCCTTCCAGCTTCACCCCCTGTCCTCTTACTGCACCTGCTCAGGCCAGTGTTCGGTGAGAACAGCTCTAACAGTCAGGAGCAAAGGCTCTGCCAGGTGGAGGAAGGATGGTCCAGTGATCAGGGCACTAACACTACACTTGGGAGCTAAATGGTTCACTCTCCCCTTCCTGTGGGATGCAGCACAGGAAGCTGCAGGAATCCCACCCAGCTGCAGCCCACAGAAGCATCCCTAGGGACACAAGCACAGTGTGAGAACAAGGGCTTGGCAGTGCATTTGTGCTGTCCCAACCTTTACAAGTCACAGCCAGCCAGTCTGGAACCTCCTGGTCCTCCTAAGGACCAGGCCTTCCTGCAGCCACAGCTTTAGCTTTGTGTCCTGGAAAAGATGGAAGAGAAGAAAGAAGCCCCTCCATCCCTTCCCTGCTCTGCCTGAGCCCACCTGAATTTCCTCCCTTCCAGTTCATTTCTGTGAGGTCAGCATAGTACACTGAGGAGATAAATGGAGGTGCTGCCAGTTAGGAACCTTCCAGTGATGGCAGAGGAAAGCTGCAGGTGAGCAGCAGTTCCCACATCCAGGGATGAGGGGACCAGGGGGACCCTCTCCTGCCCATGGCCATGGCCAGCTCCAGACTGAGCCCCTGGCAGCTCAGGAGTGTTGCCACTTCCCAAACCACTGCTGGTGATTTCACCTGCTGAGAAACATTTTAGGTGGTTCAGATGCTGCAGGGTGGAGAATAGGTGGTATTTTAAATTGCATTTACAGTGAGCAAAGTCTAAAGATCATCAACACAAGGCAGCCCCAGAATAGGAGTTCTGCTTTAAATATAGGCAAGGAAATCGAGTTTTAACTGCTCAGCCTGAGGTTCCAATCTCCTGACCTGAGCTGTACTGTACTGTAGCCCACCCTGAACAGCAGCATTGCCTTTTGCTTCCTGGAGATCATTAGCTAGCAGGGAAAAGTGTCCTGTGGGAGGTTAGAATCCAGCCCATGGCCCATTAAGGCCAAACTTCCTTCTCTCCACAGCATTGTTCCTATTGACTGAAGTTTGGCATTAAATGGATCAGAGCAGAGGACTGCTTTCTGTTGCTCTTGTACTCAGATGTCAATCTGAAAATGTACTCAGCAGCTCCCCAGCTCCCTCTGTGCAGAAAGACAGTAACAAAGATGATCGTGACATCCAGCTTGGGAAGACCTGCTTTGCCAAATGGCTTTCCAGCTTGTTTATCCTACTCTATCCTAATGTCAGCTGCTCACAAGCCTGGGCAGCACCACTAATTCAGGAGCTGCCTGGCTATGAAGGTATTTAGCTGCTTGCAACATGTGGTCCAAGAGACTCATTTTTCCTAAAGCACTGCACTCCCAACGCAAACCTAGCCACCACTTTGCTCCCATTTTCCCTAGGCAAAATCAATAGCTTTGAACCCAAAACTCTGCCCAGCTGGACTTGGAGCTGGTGCCTGGCAGCACACCTCACCATCAGGCTGCTGATTTTCACTTCCTTACAGAACCACATCCCTGGATACATCTACTGAGTCAAACAGCAGCACAGGAGACACGGGGAGGGCTGGGCAAGGGCAGCTCTGCTCTCTGGATCTTGTTTCAAAGTCTTGTGAGTGTGACAGCTGCCAGCTTGTGTTCTTCCACAGGCCCCTGCAGCCCCCTCCCACACCCCCACAACACCCCTTCCCAACACAAAAAAGTAACACCCAAATATTTCACATTGCCAGAGATCCTGTAGACCAGGGATCTTCTGTATTATCTTCCCTTATCTTTAACTTCCTTGTTGCACGTAAATAATGGAGATTATGGGTCCCTGGTAAATAAATCTGCAAGAAAAAACAAGAGAGGAAAAAAAGAGGTCAGATTTTGTCAGTGGTTTGTCTCCATTACTACCTTATGACTGCAGGCATGGATGGAAGGGGTGTAGGACACCACTCTTGCCACCTGCCCACTTATCCCAGTTAGCCCAAAACAGGTGCTGCCACATCTCTCTACTGCCCAGTGCTTTTGCTATTGATGCAGATAGGAACTGGGCTCAGTTTACAGACAGTTTTTTCCCAGAGGGACTCAGACAACAGTGCATGGAGCACTCTGCCAAGGACAGCACACATCCAGCTGCCCCAGGGCAGGGGCTGAGCTGGGACTGGCTGGCTGGGCCTGAGCATCTCCCCACACCCCCACAACACAGCCCCATCCCACACAGCTCCCTGCAGTGACAGTCCTGCTAGAACAAGGACAAGTGTTCCAACAGCAGAGCCTGGCCTTGAGAGTCCATGTGATGTGTCTGTGAGTGGCTCCCTGCACTCCACCAGGAAAGGTGGAACAAGCTGCAGCCCCAGAGATGCCTTGCAGCACTCGCCCGCTGCGTCAGCAGCAGCTCAGGCACCGCCAGTGGCTCTGCAAAAGGTGAGTAAAATCCAGGCTGGTGCAACTGGAAGCAGAGCAGGAGAGGTTTGTAGCTCAGCCCACAAGGATGCTCAGTACCAGGGATTTTAGAGTTAGATTTGCTGCACCAATCCCTGCTTTGTCCAAAGCCTCAATACACAACAACCTCCATGGTCCCTGTAGCAGCAGAGGTGCTGCAGCCATTCATCCACAGCCCTGGCACCCTCCTGTCCTCTGAGCTCATGGGAATGCTCAACCCTGCACATAGGCCTCCAGCATTTTCCACACAATTTGTGTGCAACCCAGAAAATTCCCTGTGAACAGCAGAAGAACAACACATGTACATATGATGGCACTTCTGTACTGAAAATACATCCTTCAGGATGTCCCTAACTCAGGGAGGCACCAGCAGAGCCCAGGGCAGTGGTTGTGCTGGGAAGGAGCCAGGGTGGTCCATGAGCTCTAAACTCAGATGGGAAAAAATGTGGGGGATGGATTTATCTCCCCCATTCAGCAGGGGCAGGTCTCATCCCACCAGGGATGGGCGAGGGGCTCTGCAGAGACACCAAGGGAGCAGTGGGAAAGACCTGCTGCACAAAAAATGCCACTGCCCAGCAAATTACTCTTAGCCCTTAGGAAATCTCATTAAAGAAATCCCTGCCTGAGGAACACATTTCTAAAGGACAAGGCTGCTCAGAGCAGAAGGCAGGGTCGTGGGCATGCTCCTTTCCAGGAGAGGTTAACCAAGGGGATGCCACTTTTGCAGGCTGCCATCAGAATAAAGCCTTTCTGTTTGAGGAGGCGAGAGGCACACAGACATCAGGTCAGGGCAAACACACAAGGATTCTTCTGGAAGGTTTCTCCTATTATGCAGCTTTGTCAGCAAGTAGGGCAGGGTTTCTGTGTGTGCTTCCCTGGAGTAGGAACATTTTCAGGGAAGGCGCTTGCCTGAGCAGCCCTGAGCTCACTGCTCTGAGACAGGAGAGCTCACCCCACTGACGCACGTTTTTGCAGGGGCTTGTTCAAGAGCTTTTAATCCCTCCACTGATGCCACTTATAGTTTTAATCAGCTCGAATGTTCATTTGGCATCAGCAGGATGTGAACCAGCAGCCCATGGAGCCCTCACCCACCACGCAAGATGACACCAACGTGTGGGTCACACAGAGGGGCGGCGGCAGTAGGGTCTGCACGGCAGAGAGGACTCAGTGCAGAGGAGGGAGAGATAACCCATCAGCTCCCCGTGTTAACCATGTCATCTGCCCTTGTGTGGGAACACACAGTGCGAGGGAAAGGGGCTGATTTATCTCCTGAGCCTTCCCTCATGCTCTGTACCTGTAATTGTGACGCATTCCTTGGGTGCATCCTCAAATCCAACTGCAGCGACCTCCCCCAGAAGGCAAAGCAGGGGTGACAGCGAGCAAGCACAAACACCAATACAGCTGGCCAGAGGTTACATGGTCCAGGTCACCCTCAGGGCTTCATTTCACCCCAGGAAGAATCAACACTGCCCAGAAGGGTGTCACCACTGTATGGGGTGGCCACTGTGATGCTGCATTCACTGTTATGGCTGAGAAGAGGAACTGACCTTGCTTTTATTGTCCTGTGGCTTTTGTGCATGCCAAGATCCACAAACCACACTGAAAATAGTCCAAAGTCAAACCAAACATTGTTTTAGGAATGAAATTACTGTCCTTTAACTGGTCAGTGAGTAAAACTTGAGCCAAGTGATACTAACAGACAAGATCTAACTTGATGCAGCAGCCCCTGTTCACTGACAGCTCTCAGAGCTGCTGCTGCATCCCTGATCCCTGTCCATCCTCCAGCCCTGAAATTCCACAGGGCAGCAGTTTATCAGCAGTGCTGGGAGTGGCTGGGCACAGCTCTGGCCAGGGTAGACATCATCGTGCAGGGTGAGCAGATGAGCTTGTTCAGCATCAGCTCCTGGTGCACGTTAAAAATGCAAAGAGCAGAACAATGCAAATACAAACAGCCACTTTCAGCTGAAACTGGAATAATCAAACCCTGTGACAGAGGAGTGCTGGAGAGAACCAGACTGGCCACAGCTATTGTACACCTTCCTGCTCATGACAGCCCCTGAGATGCTGCAACCTGCACAGATTCTTGCCATTCATCTTTGAGCATCCACCCAAAATCAGATTAAGTGTTTTATCCACAGTGATGTTTCTGTGGCCAAGGCCCCTGTGTCACTGCAGTGAGCAGCAGAAGGCCATACTGCCACAGTACCTTTCTCCTCTGCAACCTAAGGGCTGCACAAAGCAGAGGATCCCACTGGAGCAGCATCTCAGGGAGGCCCCTCACCATCCCCAGGGAATCTGGAGGGCAACTACAAAGACAACATAGAAAGAAAGATGTTCACATTGCAGGAAAGGAGAGCAATTCCAGCTTTCCAGTACTGGGAAGGAAGGGTGGAATACTCCCCAGTGGGCAGTGCAGTCAGTGCTGGGCTATCACACAGAGAGCCATCAGCAGATACCCAGCACAACCCAGCCACTCTCTAATTGTACTAGAAAGGCTTTTGCCCTCTTTGCCCAAAAGGCAGCTTTGCCAACAACTCTAGAGAGACGTAGATAAACTTGACTTTATCTAAACGTTTGCAGAAGGTAGGGAAGAAGTGTTCAAATTAACAGAATACCTTTGTTTTTCCCACAAAATGCTGCCCACCTCTGCTGGAACTATTGCCCCAGGGCCACTAGTAGTGGGAAAAGCAAGAAGATAACTTGTTATCTCCACCTCAGGCAACCCAGTGTCCAGCATAAACCAAGCCAAAACCACTTTCCTGTCTGAGAACTGATGTTTCCTATCTGCATTTTGGAAGGTAACAGAGCATGAAGCTCTCAGGTGTGTGCAGCATCCATGGCAGAACTAAAGCTGAAGGTGCTGAGACATGAAGTGAAATCTGAAGAGGTCAGTGGCATAGCAAAGAATAAGCAAAAATCAAATTCCCTGCATCAGGGAGAGTTACAGTTTTCCAGGTTATGACATGAGCCAAGGCTGAGCAGGTCTGAACTGTCCTGGGGAAGAATCCACTGCATGACCCAGCACAGCAAAGCTACATGCCAGTGCCACAAATAAGTTGGAAAAGGTTACGTGAGTTTCTCGGTCAACTAAAATTACCTGAGACCAGAATTCAGGCTCTGCTCTAAATCCCATTTTAAGCTTCTCAAGCAGGTTTCCAATTTAAGATTTGCATTTAATAGCAACCAGAAGAAGGCTGATTTGAATGCACAACTACACCAGGAAAACCATACAGCAAAGCACACCAAATATTCTGGCCGCCCCACGAGTGAGGCGGAGGAATACTCAGGGTTTGCAGGGAACATATGGCTGGTGCTGGGCTCTATCTGGGCCAAGCGACCACGCTCCATGTGCCAGGTCGGGTTATGTAAGAGCATCCCTGGCTGCTGCAGCTGTGTCACCACAGAGCCATGGTGCAGACTCATGGATGGAGCTGGGGGGGGGGCGCTGCAGAAGGCAGCTGGGTTTGAGCAAACAGCCGCGGGGTAGGACTGTCCCCTCGGTGTTTGTTATCCCTTCATGTACTATTCCGCAGATCTGCGCAGGATGAATTTTCCCCCGAGGGCAGTGGCTGGTTGCATAACGCAGCAGCATCGTGTCAGCACAGAGCCAGCGCAGATGGCAGAGCCCGGCCTGACCCTCCACGTGCGACAGGGCTGCTCCCACCGCCCCACGCCTCGCCCCGGGCACAGGGCAGGGTGTCTGCTCCTGCCCCGGGGCTGCAGCACACCCATCTTATCTTAAAGGTTCACATTTCCACAGATTCACTCCCCCACCCTAATCCCCAGCCCACACTTGCACTGGGACCAGTATCCAGCCCCAGGCAGCAGTGCTTGAATCAGTTACTCGCACTTGAGATGGGTGTTAAGCATTTTGTGCGTGGAAGAGTACAGAGGGGATGGTCTGTGGAGCAGTTTGGACAAACCAAAAGGGAAGAACAAGACCCACCCAATAAGTCTTTTCATTTCCATCCCTATTTTTCTACATACAGCACAGAGTGTACTGGGCACACAGAGAGAGGGGGGTCAGACACCACAGCATTTTCCATAAGGTCAGGAACCCTCAGGTGGCAGCAATGAGGGGTTTTAGCAAAACTTGCCAAAATACCTCCACCTTCCCCACTGCCTGCTGCTGGGGGCTTGCTCTCAGAGCTGGACAAGCACACAGCCATCAGCTGAGGGCTGGTGATGCTGGCCAGGGACACAATTTCCTCCCTCTTCGCCCTCTTGCATCCATGGTCAGCTCCAGTCCAGCTGGCTGTGTGTGGTTTTGGGGTGAGGTCAGGGCTGGCCCCAAGCTGTGATGCCAGCACCTGACACAGGCAGGCTGTCAAAGATCTCCTGGGACCAGTGATGGGCAGGCAGCTCTGCAGGAGCCTGAGAAAGGATGTGGGCTGGAAAGATGTCAGCCTCACCCCTGGTAATCTGTAATTCCTCAGTTTCATTGAAATGTTTGGCTGGGAGAATCCCTAGTAACAGCTCCTGTTTACAGACAGCTTTGCCATGTAGGCAACACCTCCCAGTCCTTCTGTGTCACTGCTGAGTGACACTGCCAGCTACACCACATCCCTGGGGGTCCTTCCAGGCCATGTGTGACCACCCAGGCCTCAGGACCTCTGAGCTTGAGACTGCTTAGTAGGGGGGAGAAGGGCGGGGACTTGTTGGGACAGAGCTGAGCTCAGTCTGAGCAGAGCTGTTTTTAAGCTTCCTTCCTGAGTAGACACAGGTCTACAAACACAGATGCTGGAGACCAAAGCATCTCCTGGGTTTGGGCCACTGACGTTCACACCAAAGGGAAGTCCTGCCTTTAACAGGGAAATGAAACAGAGGCACAAGATGGACCCACGTGCCTTGTAGGTGAAAGCAAAGAGTTCTGTGCCAAGACAGATGTGCCACTTGGTGCCTACTGACTGAGCCAGCTGGATCCCAAGATGTCCTGTCCAAGTGTCACAGGGGAGGGGGATGGTGCTAGACAGGGAGCTCCAGCACAGACTGTGGAAATTACATCACACAGCAGAGGAGGCAGAACTGGCAGATCCCTCCCTGACCCTGAGACAGACAGATGTCACCAAAGCTTACACCAAGTGCTTGCAGGTGTCTCTGCTATGCCCCAGCCTGTCTCAGCCACTGGCCAGGACCTCTGAGGAGCAAGGCTCCTGCCCAGCCCTTCCAGCTCCACTGGGCCCTTGGGCAGTGACAGGATGTGCAGCTGCTAATTCTATTTTTCACCTCTACTTTATTTTTGCAGTAGAATAGGTGAAAACAACCTCAGAAGTAGTGCTCTGATGAGTCACTATAGCTCTAGGAACATAAAAGACTCCTTTATGTCACTACAAAGTGCATTGCTGGGCCCAGCCGACAGAAATAAGACAAAGTGCGAATCACTTACCCAGCTGCAAAGCACAGCAGTGCCCTGCCCTGAATTTAAGCAGCACATGTCACCTGGTCCATTCTGGTTTCAAGCTCAAAGGCATCGGGTCGATCCTGCGGGTTAGCAGCCAACATGTCTTTCAAGAGCTGCTTGATCCCCTCAGACATGGAAGTCCTGCGTTTCTGAGGGATGTGCAGCTCCATCTTTGGGTTTTCTAGCAGCGCTTCCCCAACGGGCACAATCTCGGTCCCCTGCTTGATGTAAGTCCCCAGCAGCTCCTTCTTGGTCTCAGCATCAATGAAAGTGATCCTCTCAATCATGGCCCAGATGATGATGCCGAGGGCGAAGATGTCAGCCTTGGCAGTGTAGTGTCCCTCCCACACCTCGGGTGCCATGTAGAAATCAGAGCCACAGGCTGAGGACAGCCAGTACTTGTTCACATTCACATTTTTGTTCTCATGCCCACCCTCCTTGCCCCGAGCAGTCAGGCCAGCACAGACCTTGCTCAGCCCAAAGTCAGCCACCTTGAGCACAGGGGTGCCAGATTTCTCAGTGATCAGGATGTTGTCTGGCTTCAGGTCGCGGTGGACGATGTGGTTCTTGTGCAGGAAGGCGATGGCGCTGGTCAGCTGCAGCATGAAGCTCTTGTTGGTGGCCGGGTCGGGCCTTCGGGACAGCACGTACTGGTTGAGGTCTCCCCCTTCGCAGAACTCCATGACGAACCACAGGTAGCAAGGCTCCTCTGCATAGCCCAGGATCCTCTCACCTGATCAAAAGGGATAGAAGAGTGGGTTTTTTCAGACACATTTCTAAGTCCATACTAACCCAGGATGGCTGAGGAACAGGTCTAGTTTATGTGGATAGCAAAAATGTTTGGAATGTAACTGGGACCTATCGCACTGCAGGGCACCAGCAGTGATGCTGGCACTGCTGTGGCTTCAAATGCTTTGGGATCCTGTTGAGAATGACACACCAGCACCATGTTTATCCAAACCCACTGCTGGGAACCAGCTCAGGGACCTCCTCCCAGCAAAGTGCAGAGAACACATCTTCTTCAGTCCTGCCATCAGGCCATTTTCCCCAGGCTCTGACAGCCAAAGCAGCAGAGGCTAAAAGCACAATTAGCAGTGAGTTTACAAGAAAAAATCACTTCTGTGAATGCCTCCTCTCCAACCTAAGCTCTGCTGCAGGAGGCAAAGGCTGGCTTGTTCTATACACTTTACTGGAACTGCACACAGGGAGTAAATCACAGCCCTTAACACTGTGCCAGCACAGTCTTGCCAAGAGTGGTCACACCAGTGTCCAAACCCTACGGCCCACTGGGTCTTCCCAGACCAAATCTGTGCATTTAAGGACTGCATTTGTGCTGGGGAAACTCTGTCACTTCATCCAGCTTTCATTAAGTGCCAACAAGTGTTTAATGAAAGGAAACTGCAGGTTCAAGCTGCAAACAATGTTTGCTGAGTGCAATCTCAGCCACACTTGTTACTGTAAGTACTCCTACTACCCAGTATTACACCCCAAACAGCTTCTTCCTTCACCAGACATCAAACTGAGCTCCTCAAGCTCAGAGCATCTCAGGCTTTACTCCATAAAACTCCTGCCTAAGGAAGGGCTCTCTTGCACATGAATTAGACATGTGAAGAACACAACAGCATTATATCAGCTAATGGGGCCAGGTCTGCCACTGGTGCTCCCCAGGGATGCCAGGATGCCTCAGGGAGCACTGGCAAAAGACCCATCCTCATTAGCTGATGCCAGGAATGCAAACTCCAAGGTCAGATCCCAAGTCTCCTCCAGAGAACACCCAGGTGATTGGCAGAGCTTGCACACACCACCAGAGCATCATTTTGCTCTAGAAATTGATTTTTTTTTATCCTCAAGCACCATAAGAGAGAAGCTGGATGATACCACTCACCTCTGCCACAGCTAAAAAGTCCCACAGCTGAACTCAAGTGTTTTTGAAAGCAGTTAAATAACTCCACCCATTTGACAAAGTGGGGTTTTGTTTGAGCAAAGCCCAAGACAGCATCTGGGAAAGCAAAAAAACTTCTAGCAGCAGGTAAAGCCAATGACTACCAGGGACACCCAGCCCTGGGCTGCACTGGTCAGCAGTTGGTGTGGGTGGGAATATTGGTTATTTGCACAAACAGTCTGTATCCATGGCTACTGCTATGGAAATGGAAATCTGCACAACAGAAAGATTTGGCTGCACCTCCCCATCCTCAGCAATCTTTTGCTGAGATTAGGTCTGAAGGTTAGATCTGGGGAATGAAAGAACAGGGTGGAGTTGCAGAGGGTACTGGGTGCACTTTGGGGTCTCATCTGGCTGGAAGGAGGCTCACCACCAAACCCCAAGGACCAGCTGGGAGCAGCACAGGGCAGCTTGGCTCTGGAGACCAAAATGCTGACCAGGAAAAGCAGCTTCTCTAGGGCAAGCCACCTTTAGCATGGCAGCATGGAAGCTGAAGGAGAGGCTGGTGTCCTGGGAGCAGAGACCCCAGCAGAGCCAGGACAGCCCCAGCTCACACAGCTGCCAGCACTCTGAGTTGTTAAACCCCAGGGGCATCACAGCAGGACACAGGGTTCAGCTTTCCTGCTCCCCTCTGCAGCCACACAGCCCCAACACAGGGAGCAGGAGTGTCTGTCTCTTCTCTGCCAGGAGTCAAACCATGACAGGGAGCACAGCAGAGCCCCACATCCCTCACACACAGCCAGGTGGGAGCATCCACACAGCACTGCTGGCAGCCCCTTCCCGGGGAAGTGGCTCCAACACTGGTTCAGCAGCAGCCAGGACCTGTTACCTCTGACAAGCCAAGGCTTGTTTTTAGCATAAGGAAGGCTCTGATTTAAAATTTGGCCCCTGAACCTCAGCAAGCACAGGAAAGATGACAAGGATCCAGCAGTAGCTGTGAGCACCAGGCACTTCACTTCGGGTGGAGCATTGTGAGTAGAGGCTTAAGCCAAAAGTAATATTTCCTCATTTTCTTTCTATAATCTGAAAGTGTTTTAGTTGTTAAATTATCTTCCTGCCTTCAAAACAAACAGCTTTAAACATAAAGAGCTGGCAAGACGCTCCCCAAAGATGAGATGTTAGCAAACTGAAGACAAGCAGTCAAGAGCTGAGGAGATGCCAATGACAGGCTGGACCTGTTCTCCATCACCAAGCCAGCTTTCCCATGTGCTCCCTGCCCAAACACAGGATGGCACACACTCACACTCCATCTTTCCAGCAGCACACACACACACCTCCCCCACCCCATCCCGGGGAGCTCATTAACAGCATGCTAATTTGCTTAGCTTCACAGGGGAAATAAAAATCCAGCGAGAGCAGAAGCAGCATCCCAGCGCCCACCACATGTAACCTCTGACTCCCTCTGTGCAAGGAGGCTGCACCAGAGAGATGGGAGCTGACAGCATGGAATTCCAGGCAGTTGGAATGATGGCAACACACACAGGTGATGCCAGGGCAGCCCATGAGTGAGGCTGAGTGCTGGTGGCAGGTTGATGGCCCCACAGACGACATGGGAGGAACAGGAAACACCACCTTATACCTGTTCACTTAAGGCAGCTCTGTCAGTGCTCTAAGTTAGGAACAAGAGGGGCATGTGATGTGCACAAGCACTGGAGGTGCTCCTGTGTCAGGGCTCTGAGCACATTGCACGGGTACGTGTAGTTACTCCACATCCCGTTAAAATGCTAAAGGTTCAGGCTCTGCCGTAGCTGAGCCCAAACCCCCGCTGGTATCCTGACAGTTGTGCTCCCAATTCAGGAAGTCTCAGATTAATCCCTGCCGTGCCCTGAGCCCCGGCACGTTGGCACAGCATCTGCGCTGGCCCGTAAATAGCCCAGCTGCGGTCGTGCAGAATGGCACGGCAGCACAGCGCCACGGCCACCGCGCCGCCCCGGCCCTGCTGCCACCGGGGAACGAGAGCGGGACCTGCGGGGCTCAGCCAGCTCCTGCTTCTGTTTGGAGAATATTTATCCACCTCTGTCAGACCCAAGGCTTGGGAAGGCAGCAAGCACAGGCTGCCTGGCACAGCGAAGCCCCAAGGCAGCCAGGCAGATGGAAAGGAGAATGTGCTCCAGCTTGGATTTGGGAGTCAGACTACTCCTGTCCAGGCTGGGGATGCAGAGCCCAGCTCTGCTCCAATCTGAGGGAATGCCACAGGACCAGGGCAGGCAAAACCCTCCCCACTGCTGGGAATTCAGGAGGCTCAACCCCCACCTAGAGATGGGGCATCTACAGGTCTCCTTCCTCTCCTGGAGTTGGGGCAACTCCAGGTATCCAAGAGCTTTCCCCAAGCCAAGCCACCTCTCCTCAGGGGGTGCAACATGACAGAGGGGGGCAGGACCCTCCATTGCTCCTACAACTGGACACACCCGAAGGGAGGAGTTGGCTCCTCTCCCAGGGAGCTGTGTGCCCTGGCTGTACGGGAATTTGGACACTGCCCTGCTCAGGGAGCCTCCCTTGGGTGGTTGTGTGAAGGAAGAGCAGCAGCTGGGATGCATGGGGAGAGCCAGGCAGGTCTGGACATGTCCACCCAGCAGTGATACAGAGGGGATAGGCAAGGCAGGGACAGTCAGAACCACAGGTTTGCTCAGAGGATGGATCTCAGGAGCTCTGCTTGAACTCTGTGCCTGGCACAGGATCTGGGGGCTCAGGGAGACTGAGCACCCCAAGGAGCTGGCAGGAATCCTGGCACACAAGTTTGGGGAAGGAAGGATTGGGGTGATTGGCTCTGCTCACAGCAGGCTGGGAGGCACAGGGGCATCGAGGGCACACGGCTCCTGTATTTTTCCACATCTTCATTGGCAAAGCTGGGTCTGACAAGCAGCCAAGGGAGCAAAGGGAGGGAGGGAGCATTTTGGAGATGTCACCATCACAACTATCGACTGTGACAGGAGAAGGTGACCCCTGATGGCCCCATGATGCTGCTGAAGGACCCCAGGGGAAAATGGGAGTATCAGCCCAGGTTACAGGCATTAGTGCTTCCAGGGCTGTTCCCATAGAGCCAGCAATGGGGGGACACAGGGACAGTCCTAAAGCTGTGAGAGCTTGAGCCATAACAGGCTGCAGCCTAGGGGTGCTCAGAGATGGGACAGTAATTGGGCAGAGAGAGGGAGATATCCCCTTGGTGTGACTGGGGCACTGTGAAGGTCCCCAGGGGATGTGTGAGCTGTGACACAGCCCAGGGTCGCAGATGGAGCCTCAGGATTTTGGGGCATAAGGGAGTCAGTGCTGGCCAGGGGTCCAGCACACAGGGATGTCCCCCAATGGGTAGGTTTGAGCCTGGAGGTGACAGCAGGGCCCCTCAGGACTGCAGGTGGCACTGCAGGGGACATAGAGGGACCCCAGTGCCATTGCTGCAAGGCACGGGTGGGGCTTAGGGAATGGAGTCCTGGGAGCATCATACAGGAAAGGGAGGAGGAGGGGATGGCACAGCCTGGGGGCACAGGGTGCAGAACAAGGGTCCCTCAGTGTGTTCAGGGTGAGTGGCAGCAAAGGGGGGAGCCCTGCAGGACAGGACAGAGATGGGTGATGGGAGCAAGGCCAGAGAGCATCCCAAGAGTGCAGGGGTGATGAGTGCTCAGGGGGGAGAGCCCAGGGGTGGAACACTGGAAACGCAGGGAGTCAAGGTGGGAAAAAGTTCATGGTGAGAGCCGGGGGGAGCTTTGGGCGCTCTCAAGCACCGGCAATGCCCAGGAGGGATTGGAGCATAGGGTGATGGGGAGGGCAGCGGCAGTGCCCGAGGCGCGGGCAGCGTGTCCATGGCAAGGGACACGGGATGTCCCGCATGGGGCACACAGCAGGCACCTGCTCCGGGTGTAACCCGGGACGGGGCAGGGCACCGGGCTGCGGGGTCACCGCTGGCAGCACGGAGGTGGCAGCTCCAGGAGCTCAGGGCAGGGATGGTGACACGGGTGTCGGGGCCAGGACCCCGGGAGGTGCCGGTACCTTTCAGGGAGGTCTCGACGAGGCGCAGGTAGAGCTGGCTGCGCTTGTTGCCGTGGCTCATGCGCTGCCCCAGGCCGTGCCGCTGCAGGACGCACTCCTCGAAGCGCACCACGTTGGGGTGCTGCCGCCGGAGGCTCGTCAGGGCCCAGAACTCGGCCAGCGCCAGCTCCACGTTCTCGGGAGCGTCGCAGCGGATCCGCTTCACCGCCAGCCGGGCGCCGCTGCGGCCCGACACCGCCTCGTACACCACGCCGTAGGCGCCGCGGCCGATCTCGGCCAGCAGGCTGTACCGCGGGCCGCCGCCGCCGCCGAC
>VWZP01008031.1:647971-669011 GCA_013396995.1 Dicaeum eximium
ACGGCGGGGGGTGGCCGCCCCCAGCAGCCCCCTCCCACCGCCCCGGGACGGGCGGTGCACCGGCGGCAGCCGTGCGGTACAAGGGCTCCGGTGCACCGGGGAGGGCTGTGTGCGATGCCGCCAGGGGAGCGATGCTCCGGTGCACCGGGGAGGGGAGCCGTGCACACGCTGCAGGCGATGCCGTCAGGGAGGTGATTCCCCGGGGAGGGGGTGGTGCCCCCGGTAAATCCCCGGGACCCGCTGCGCCAGCGGTCGCCGCGCGGTGCTGGATGTTCCGTGAACCGGCGCTGTGCAGCCGCACCGGGAACGGCGGGCGCGCGGCTCGGGGCCGGTTTCATTCTCCGGCAGCACTCGGGGACCCTCCCGGGCGCCGCGCTCACCCCGACGGTTCGGCCCCGCTGCCGGGGGTCACCGGGGAGTTTCCAAATGAAAGTTCCCCGGAAAGCGGCTGCGATCCCGAGCGGATCCCGCTGCGCTGCGGGCCGGGACCGAAGGTTTTGGGGACACCCCAGGATGACGTGGAGCGGCGCGGCACCCATCGGTGTCCGTGTGGTGGGACGGGCGCTGGTCACCGAGAGCGGGACCCCGAGGGGCGGCGAGGGCCGGGGGAGACCGCGAGGCTGCAGTGTGTCCCCCCGGGATGGCCGTGTCCCCGCGGGGTTGAGTCTTGGCTGTTTTGGTGGCATTTCTCCTGCGAGCAGGGGTGAACCACAGAGCTCCCTGTCCCACGCACCGTCCCCGAGTTGCTTTTCACCTCCCGGCCGTGCCATCCCGAGTGTCCGTCCGCTCCGGGCTGCCCGGGGCTCTCAGCCCGTTCCTGCCGCTGCTGGTGGCTGGCAGCCCCCGGGCTCGGGGCTTTGGACGCCGCCGTCTCGCTCGTCGTGGATTTGGGGAGGGAATGGCGATCCGACCCCGCAAAATGAACTTTTCTATCCGCCTGCCCCGCGGTTTCCTGCCCCCCGCGCGGTGCCGTTGGCACCGGGCGCTGCGGCCGGTCAAAGGCAGCGTCTGCAGAGCCGGCTCACGGAGCAGCTCCTAAAATTCCCTGATTTCTTGACCCACTGCTGAGCCATGTGCCGCTGCCATCACGCAGCCCCAGCTGTGTCACGCTGGTCCCCCCGGAAAAGGGACGGCGACCCCCGGAGCCACCGGCGACTCTAATGCGGGGCTTCCCCGCGGTGTCACAGCTCCGGCTGCAGCTCCTGCAAGTGGTTTGACCTCAGTTTGTTTTTAAATGGAGCCACTCCGCTTCCCGGGGAGGCTGCGGGGGTCGTGCCGCAGCCCCTGCCCCCGGTGCCGCTCGGGGAGCGGCGGGGACGGTGGCAGCGGCGTGACTCGCCGTGTTTACCAGAGCGCCGCTCCTCGTACCGCCGTCGAGTGGCACTTGTGCCTCCTGCCCACGCAGGGAGGTCACCGTGTGCCCTTCGCCGGGGGCTCGCTCCGGTGCGGTCACGGTTTGGAGCAGAACCGCGGGCAGCGCCCACCCGGCCTTTTCCCCGTGTCCCACAGAATGTGTCTGAGCACCTCTCCTGCCTACGGCAAGGCCAGGCAGGAGCGCAAACTGCGCTTCTGGAGAAGCCCTGTCCCTGAATGGGACAAAGCTGGCCGCGCTGGGGGATCCACAGCGGCTGCATTCCTGGGGAAACTCTCACCGGCAGCCCCTCTGCCTGGGGACAGCCCCGGCGGCTGGCAGAGCTCGTACCAGCCGCAGGGGCGATTTACCCCATCCCGGGATGGGGAGCCCTGTCTGGTCTGTCCTTCGGGGGGGCGGGGGGCTCAGGGACAGGGTGGCAGCGCCGTGTGACGCGAGCTGACATTAACTCCCACCTGCTTCCGCGGGTGCCTGGCACGCTCGGCCCCCTCCTCGCCGAACGCGCCTTTCACTCATGTACTTCGGGAAAGTTAACTTTTCTATTACCGCACATCTCACTTACCCAGGTACTTAATTACCATTGTCCCAGGGAAATGTCAGTGTGACTCAGAGACGCTTTCCCATTAGGAAGAGACAGATGAATATTAAGTTGAGTTGCTGGTGGGTGGGCTGGCTCCCAGCTCCTCTCCCGGGGGACCCTGTCACCCTCCACGCCCTGGACCCTCTCACCCAGCTCAGGAGATCAGTGGCGCTTTGCTCTGAGGACAGCAGTAACCCGACCTCCCACCCGGAGCAAAGGGAAGGAACCTCATTCCAGACATTTCCCTCTGCGTCCTTAGGATTTGCTCAATCTCTAACACATCTCCCTGGTGTGCAATTACCCTGTGCGGGGAGGTGACTGCGCCCCAGGCCGCTGGGTGCATATACACATATATACATATTCATATAAAAATAATGGCTTTGGTGTAGAAATGCTCCACCCCACCGGGTCTGTGGTGCCCGCACAGCCATCAGTTCCAGCAGCAAGGCTTAAACTGCCCGAGGGCTGCCCACAGCCCCTCGCCCAGGGTGTTGTGTTCGTTTGCAGATGCGTTTTGTTCTTCTCAGCTTTGTTCTGTGCCTGCACAGCCCAGCACACCCCGACACAGCGAGGCGGGGCCGTGGCCACCCCCTGCCCCTGCGGGGCCAGAGCTCTATCCCCCCTCGCTGCAGCACCAGGGATGGGGGGTGGGTTCCTCCGTTGGCCCTGAGGAGGATGCAGGGCTCTGCCCTCGCCCCCCACCCCATGCCCTGCTCCCTCGGTCCCTCCGTGTTGGAGGGATGAGTTAAACCAGCCTGGATGAGTTAAAATCCACCTCCAAACAAAAGCCGTGGGGTCCCATCTGCTTTTCAAGGAGCAGGGGCATGCCGACGGACCTGATCACCAGCCCTGGCAGAGGACCACAGGCACAGGGTGCTGTGGCTACTGGGTGCCCAGCAGATGGTCCCAGCCGTGTCGATGGCCCCCACTTCTCTCACCAGTGCTGGGAGGGCTGAGCAAGGGGGCACCAGGTCCAGCAGCTGGTGTTCGAGCTGGGAGAACAGCAGGTTGCTGGGAAACATCCCTCTTGAGCTCCGATAAAAATAGCTCCATCTTCAAGGCAAAGGGACTGGCTGCACTGCCAGCGATGCAGGGGATGTGTCTGCACCCACCGGGCTGTGGGGCCGGCCCACGATGTCCTGTGGGGTCTGCACCCCGGACCCCATCCCACACATCTGTTGTGACAAGGTGCAGTGGGACAGTGGTGCAGGGGCTCAGGGGTTGCCTGTCATTGCCCCAGTGCTGTTCTCCTTTATCCCCAGATCAGACTTGGAAATGTGTGAGATGAGGAATCAGGGATGAGTGGGGAAAGTGGGAGTGTCTTTTCCCCCCAACCCAGCTCCCCCTGCCTCTTTGGCTTGTCTCTGTGTTTGCCCTCATGAGGAGGGGGTTCAGGGAGATGTGGAGCTGCAGGGAAGCCCTGTGGCTCTGAGCCCTGGCACTGCAGAGCTTGGGGGGTTTCTATGCAAAGGCTTTTTCACCTGACAGCAGCTGGGCTGGGTGGGACATCCCTTTCCCGGGGCATGAAGACCCTCTGTCCCTTCCCCGCAGCTTTGGATGGGCTCACTTCTCTCCCCGGCACCCCACGAGGACGGTGCCTCTCCCCAGCCTGGGAAGCAGGGTGAGAGGAGGTCAGGGCTTCACCTTTCCCCCTCCGCCCTTCTTGGACAGGATTTGAATTCGGTTTCCGAGGGATTCACACCCCCAGCGGCCAAACCCCTCTGGGACTCAGCTGTGTGGGAAGAGGGACAGACCCCATCCCAGTCCTCTGCCACCTTCCCTGTTTGGGGCACGCGTTTCGGCCCCGAGGACCGAGGCTGGGCACGACCAAAGTCTCCGAGCGATGCAGCCACGGCGGTGGGACGTGCGCTCCGGTTCCCGGGGCAGCCGGGGGCTGCGGGGAGGCCTCGGCGGTGCGGGCTGAGCCTGCTCGGGAGGTGCTGGGGATGCTGCGGGGCTGATTATTCACAGCTTCCCTCGCCCCGATTGGCTCTGCCGGCGCGCACAGCCGGGCCCCGCCGCAGGAGGAGACTCCGTGGCCATAAAAGCGGGATGAGAGGCAGCAGGCGGAGAGTCCGGTGGGCAACCCGGGCAGCACCGTGGGGCCACCTGCCAGTGTGGCCTTGCCACCGATGCCTGGCGCAGCCTGACGCCCGTGGAGGGACACCCATCAGCCACGAGCCGTCCTGACTTGGCGAAGCGGGTGCTCGGCGGGACGGGGAGCAGCGGCAGGTAGGGCTGCCGGGGTTGGCATCCCCCTTCCACGGCGTGGGCACAATCAGGGCATCGCTCTTGCTCCCCAAAATGCAACAGTTTAAGAACACCCCCTGAGCAGCACTGCTGAGAGTGGCTTGTGGTTGGACTTAGGTTATTTTGGGGAGCTTCCACATGGCTGCAGGTCCCTCTTGTCCCTTGAGAGGTTTCAGAGCCCCTGAAGAGCTGTCCAGAGCTCTGCTGGGGTTCATTTCCGTGCTGATGCCGTGCCTGCTATCCTGGCAGCAGAATCACCCAGGGCTTGGAGGGGCAAAAGGAGTGGGTAGAGAGGATGGGGGGGTTCTCTCTCCCCCTTCTTGGCTCAAGCAGCAGTGTGGCTGCAGTGCTGAGTTTTGAGTGATTCTATTCCAAAAGTTACCAGCTTTTTTGAGAAGCCTCGTCCTGAGGGTGTTTCCAGGAAATTTTTAGAGGTGAGGAAAGGAGATGTTGGAAGGTTGATTGTTTTTCTCCACCAGAAATGTGTGCAGGATCCAAACCTGTGGAGTTGAACCTGTGTGGGAGGAGGGATCTGCTCAGTCTGGGAGAGCTGTTCACATCTTTCATTAGGTAAAATCATAGGTTAGTCAAGATGGTGTCAGTCCCTGCTCTCCGGCACACACAGTCCTGATTCCTCGTCCCTCCTTGGGTCACCAGGTCTGTAATCGGCCCCTGGGGTGTCTGGATGCAGCCTGGGGGCTTTCCAAAGCAAAGCCTGGTCTTTGAAGACTCAAATGGAAATGGGACAGGGGAGGAAGGGACACTGGCAGGCACCTGGCACAGGCGGAATGTGCTGAGAGTGGCCACAGAGGCTGGGACTCAGTGCTGGCATTGCCAAACACTGCCACGATCCTTCCAAGGTGTTCTTGCAGGAGGGATGGCTCCGGAGCCTTGGGCTCCTTCAGGTAACACAGGATTGGACTCAAACTCTGCTTTTCTTCTTCCTCCCTTTGTCTTTTTTCCCTCCCTTGTTCTTTTTTTTTCTCCCCGCTGCTTCTTTCTTCTTTTGTCCAAAGCCCTTTGCTTTCTTCCCCTTTTCCTGCTCCCGTTTTGCCAGTCCTCCTTATCCCAGCTTCAGGAGCAGGCAGAGCACTGCCGGGACATTTGTGGCACCACCTGGACACGGCACCTTTGCCGTGAGGTGTCTCAGGGTGTCACTGGCTGTGCTCGGAGAACTGCAGCTCCCCTGAGTGTCATTAAATCCTCCGTCTGCAGTAGGGTGACAGGCACGGGACACACTGTGTCCGGAATGCCACAGGTCTGAACTGTGCAGGGTCAGACAAACCAGCAGCTCGTTCCCAGCACGGGGACATTCCCGGGGCCGTCCCTGCGCGCTGCTCTGGCGGCACCCACGGATACCGGCGGCAGGGGAGCGAGGGAGGGGAAGGGGGTGGGGAAAAGGTGGGAAAAGGTTCCCGGTGGGGCTCCTGTGAAGCAGTTATCAGCTCTTTTTGGAAGCTTCATTCCCCCTAGTGCTGCAGCTGGCACCTACCTGTGCGGCTGGCATGTCCTCGCTCCCCGGCGCGGTCTCGGTGACCCTGATGCCATAAGGGACTGTCCCCATGTCTCAGTGTCGAGGGCTGGCTGACGTCCCACCGTGCCCCTGCCATCCCGGGCAGCTGCCATCCTGTTCCCTGCCACGCTGCCAGGGCACTGGGAGGATTCACGGAGCTGGTGGCTGTTCAGCCAAGGAATGCAGACAGCTTGCCACACGATGGTGCAGATAATTCAAATTAAATTTTAATCTAGCATGAATTAATACTGTGGCATTAACAATTCTTCATCAGTACCAATTACAGTACATTAGCAGCTACTGCTGGAGAACACAATAGTCTCTAATATGCGTCATTAATGTGTAACAGATCCCTCTGGGTCATGCCTTACCCACCCTAGATAAAAGCAGCAGCGGATGCAGGCAGGGGCTTGCAGCCAGTGCACCCCTTTGGGGCTGGCTCTTAACTCCGGGGCTGTCGTGGTCCCAGTGGCACCCTGATCCTGTGGCACTGCAGCCAGGATTGCAAGTGGCCCCTCCAGCCTCATCCGGGGTCAGGGTTAGCACTGCCACCTGCAGAGCCGCTCTCGCAGCTGAGCTGTGTCCTCGCCCGCAGAGGCAGAGGCTCCACCACGGCTCTCACATGTCTGAGGATGGCGGTCATGGTCTGCAGGTAGGATTGAACCAGAGTCCTCCTGCTTCCCCCTTTCTCCTGATGCACCAGCCCAGCAGGCTTGGTGGGTGGGAGGGAGGGGAGATGAGGCTGCACTGGTGTGGGGTACAGCAGCCTGGTGTGAGTCCACACTGGGCCGTGGCATCACCCATCCACTGGCCACCGCAGCTCCATTGCTGTGGTTCTTTTCCCCAAGGCCAAGGGGAAGAGCTGGTGATTCATCCTCCTGTGCCATGCAGACGTGGCAATCACAGAGAAACCCAATGCTGGGGAAAAAAGGGACTTTTCTTTTTAATGGTATGGTAAGAGAGATGGAGAGGATAGATGGGTTGGAACCGAGATGAGATGAGATGAGATGAGATGAGATGAGATGAGATGAGATGAGATGAGATGAGATGAGATGAGATGAGATGCAACAGTGGTCCTGCCCACAGTGACTTGGTGGCCACCAGGGACTGGCTATGGCTCGCTTGTGCTAGGGACCAGGCAGCAGCCAGGGTAAGGGGTCACATCTTGTGGTGTCCTTGTTGGGAGCAGCACCCAGAGATGAGTCATATGGGAGTGGGTACAGGCACAGGTCCCTGTGTATGGCCCCAGGAGCAGCTCACAGATGGAGGTGGTCGGTGCCCAGTGACTGTGGAGTGGCAATGGGCCCCCCAGAGCTGGCACGGGGACGGTGACAGGCTCTGTGCTGTCTTCCCATCTCCAGGAGGCATCTGCAGGGCGAGATGGCACGGCGGGCACTGGCACTGGCACTGTGCCTGTCCCTGTCTGCGGTGGCATCTGCCGACTGCGTCACCCAGTGCTCCCTCTGCGCAGCCCAGACCCGCGGTGCCGAGAGCAGCATCCAGCCCCTGGTGAGTGCCGGCCCCACACGGACGTGAGCCGGGGAGCCACAGCAGTGGAGTGTCACGGGTGCAGGGTGGCAGAGCTGGGTGGCACCTGGTGCGGTGGTCACGGCCCCCCCAGGGTGCTGGGGTTGTGCAAACTTGGGCTTCTCACCGAGCCGAGCAGCACGGTGGGCACGGACCCCCGGGCGTGGGTGGGGACACGGCAGGGTGGCGTGGGGGGAAGGCAGGGGCTCACCCCGAGCGCCCGGGGCCGCTGCTGCCGCTGTCTTGCAGATGTGCCTGTGGGAATGCCAGGGCTCCTTGTCACCCGGCCCCGAGTGGGAGATGTGCAGGAAGGCGCTGGCGCTCCTGGCCCCGCTGGTGGCCCTGGCCGAAGGGACAGAGCCGTCCCCACAGGAGGAGGAGGAGGATGAGCCGGAGCAGGGTCTGGGCCCGGCAGAGCTGCCGCTGGCGCCGGCCAAGCGCTACGGGGGCTTCATGAAGATGATGTCCAAGGCGAAGCTGCTGTCCCTGCTCCGCGAGAACGCGCACAGCAAGGGCGGCCTCAGCAAGAAGTTCGGGGGCTTCGGCCGCAAGCCGGGCGAGCGAGCGGCCCCCGAGGACTACCCGGGGCCGGCAGGGGACGGCGACGGGGACGAAGAGCCCACGGGAGCCGGGGCCGAAGGGCAGGAGCTGCACAAGCGCTACGGGGGCTTCATGCGGCGCATCCGGCCCAAGCTCAAGTGGGACAATCAGAAGCGCTACGGGGGCTTCCTGCGGAGGCAGTTCAAGGTGATCACGCGGTCGGACGAGGATCCCAGCGCCTACTCAGGGGAGGTCTCAGACCTATAGAGCCAGGCGTGGGACGGCAGCACCACGGTCCCCACGCTGCCACCCCGACTGTGCCATCGCCCCCAGCCCCGTCCCCTGCCCAGCCCGGTGCGGCTGTGTCACCCTTGCCTCATTCCCTCGGGGGACCGTGAGTTCCATCCCCAGTTGTCCCTCTCTGGTTCACCTGCCCATCCTGCGCACGGACGGGACAGTGCCACTCCTCCGGCTGCTGGCGGTGTGGCTGTGGCCCAGCCCAGGGTTCCCGGGGGCGTTTTGCTGGGGACACACATCCTCCATCCTTCCGCGGCTGCCGGAGCACGGCAGCGTCTGGAAACCATCACAGCTGAGGCACAGGGCAGTGGGCTCCGAGCACTGGGGAGGATGAGCCAGGATAGGATCAGGGAGGTGGCGCCGTGGCCATGGGCAGAGGTGGCTGGTGGAACCACAGCACCATCACCAGGTGCTCAGGCAGTGCTGAGCCCAGCCCCCACTGCCCTCCCCGAGCCTCTCACAGTGTTCCACTAATCCCAGCACCCACCTGGTGCCCCTGGGCTCCCCCTCCAAGAGTGACTAGAGGCAGGGTCAGCCCCGTGCCCCAACACCCAACTCCCCCCGCAGTCAATAAAAGGCAGATGCCAACGAAGCTGAAGCCATGCTGGGTGCTGAGTGTGCTCTGCAGGGCAGAGCAAGCACCCCAAACTGGGGTGCCCAAATGGGCCGGGGTGCTGGCTGTGAGACCTGCAGGCAGGACAGGGTGGTGTCCTTCCTGTGCCATGGGTGCCAAAAGGAGTGTGGGACCCCGTGCACCTCTGGAGCCCTATCCTGAGGGTGGCAGGGCTATCTCAGCTGAGCAAGTGCAGGGCAGGCATGCTCAGCCTGCTGCAGGGGTGTGTAGGATGCTGGAAAGGTTCCTCCTGCAGCAGCAGGCAGGGGAGAATCCCTTGGGAGCTGCTGCCCCAGCTGAGAAGGAGCAGTTGTGCTGAGGGCAGGGGGCAAAGTGTCCCTTTTCTGCTCATATATGACACCACCAGCAGCAGCTCAGTGCTGAGGAAGCCCAGCCTGGGCAGCAACTTTCCTTTTGAGTGTCTGTGTAGCCCCACACAGCAGTTCCTGGCTCTGGTGAGACTCAGTTCATGCCCCAGACACAGCCCAGGCACCAGCTCCAGGCTGGGAAAGCAGGGAGGTCACTGCAGAGCACTGGAACACTCAACTCACTCACAGCATAGGCTGGAGCCAGCACCCAGCCTGCCTGCACACCACTCTGGGAACCCCTGCTCAGCTCCCTGCAGCACCAACCCCTGCTCAGTCCTTGCTCATGGGGCACTGCTCCCCTCCCTCCTGGTGCCCAGGGGAACCAGCACCATAGCCCTCATCCCCACCTCGACCTCCTGCCTTCCTCTTCCCTCCCTCCTCCACGGGGAGCCCTCCTCTCCTCCTCCCTGCAGGACACACAGACCCCCAAACCCCACCCTGCAGTGCCAGTGACAAGGTGACCCCCCCTGAGCACAGGGACATGCTGATGTGCGGGAGCAGCACAGGACTTTTCACTTTTATTATAAAAATATCTTGCAAGCAAAAAGAAAAAAAAAAAAAGAACAAGTCCAAAAAAAAAAAAAAGGCTGTACAAGCAGTCACATTGCTCCCAAAGCACCCCCAAGAACCCCAGGTGCTCCCAAGCCCCCCACATTTCCACTGCTGCAGGAGCTAACAGAGGGTGAGACTCCACATGGTGGCCCAGGCAGGGGGCACATGGAAGACATTTGTCCCCATGGGTGAGCTGGGGGGAGCCTGCCTGGCCCCCAAGACAGAGCTGGGTAGGGGGAATGTGGGGAGCATATAAGTCTCTTATAAACTCTGTAGGGTTTGGGGGATTCTTTACTGAGGCCTCGGTCTTAATTTTGCACATCTTATTCTAGTGTTAAGTACACAGCAGTACACCCACGTACAACACAAAACATTGGGGGTTTCAGCTCTAAAAATTAACAGTTACATGTCAAACAGTCAAAACATGTTACACGGTACCTGCGGGGAGCTCCCGGGGGGAGCGGGGCTGGGGGGGCCTCGCACGCTTTGTACAAGCCTGGGGCAGCGCTGGCGGGTCCCAGGGCAGGGCAAGGCTGTGCACAGGAAGATGAGATGATGAGGAGGATGCTCGGAGCTGGGGAGCCAGACCCGGAGCTCCCCTGGACGGCAGGGTGGGGCCTCGGCTCAATGGCCTTCCAGCCTCTTGGCCTCGTGGCGAGACAGAGGTCCCGCAGAAGGGACACTTGGGAAGAGAGGCGGACACTTGGGTCCTTCCTTTAAAGCCAGAGTTTGGTGTCCAAGCGTGGTGGCAGAGCCCCAGAAGGCAGTGTGGGGGCCCTGCTGGTCCTGGGGAGCCGTGGGCCAGGCAGTGGCATCCCCATGAGAGCTGGTATGGAGGCACTGTACCTGTCCCCTCAGCCCAGCTGGAGCTTCCCAAGGAGCTGCTGCTCCGCTGGCTCAATCTGCTTGCGGGCAAACTCGGCACACTGAGGTTGAGCAACCCTTGATGGGGGTCCTGAAAGGATGGAGCTGGCGGCCCCAGGACCAAACTGCCCCCAAAAATCACGTCTCTCTGGATGGGAGAAGACCCCAAGTATTGCGGGCTCCATTTCCATCCTAAAACACAGGTACCACAGCGCATCTTCACATCGCTCCCAGCGCTTCCAGGAGAACAGTCTCAGGGAGGAGCAGAGCTGCTCCCCACAGGACAGGGGGTCCCAGCAGCCACTGTCACTTCCTGGTGATCTGGACGCTGGCATACTCGGAGCCGGCCTCCTCGGGGCGCGGGGCCGGCCGCTTGGGCGCCTTGCTCAGGTGCACCATGTCCAGGTCGGCGTAGGTGAGGTTGTCGTCACCGTTGGGCGCCTGGTTGGTCTGGATGCAGGCGTACTCCGACTGCTGGCTCATCTCCACCATCCGCCGGATCGTCTTCCTCTCCTTGTCGAAGTTCAGGTCCGCGTAGGTCAGGTTGTTGGGGTCGGATTCCTGTGTGAGGCACCAGGAGTTCATCCTCTGGAAGATGCCCCTGTACCCACAGCCCTGTTCTGGAGTCAGTCCCACTGCAGCTCGGCCCAGGGCACCCAGCCTTGCTCGTATGGGGGAGCAATGCCCGCAGCCACCACCCTGAAGCCATGCTCTACCCCATGCTACAGCTTTGTGAGCCACCCTGTCACCCTGGCTCTGGCTTCAAAACCACAATTCCAGAGCTATCACTGAAGCCACCCCATCACTCCATCCCAGCAGGGCCAGAGTGCCCAGTGATGCCTACGCAGGAGCTGGCAGAGCCTGGGTGGGATGGACAGATTGCTGCTGATCACGACTTTGCTCGTAGCTGTGTCACCAAATGCAAAATAACTCCACAAATAGCCTGGCTGGCTATCGCACAGCTGGTTCTCCCGGCAGCACCAACCCAGACTTTACTGGGAGGAGAAGGAGAAGAAGGAGGAGGAAGGAGGGTGAAGGCAGAAAAGATTGTGGGGAGTGGCTACCCTCTTCCTGGGGCAGCCTCTCTTCCACCTCTAGCCACAGCGTGGAGACACTGAGATGTTTCACTGGAGAAACACCACCCTCCACTCCCAAATCCAGGGGCTCCCAGACACTTTCCCTCCCCAGTCCCAGGACGACCCACCTGGGTCGTGGCCTCGCTGCTCTTCTCTGGCTCATGCAACCTGGAAGGAGGGACAAAAACAGTCAGATGGATGGAACCTGTTGCCCTTTCCCTGGTGATGGAGCAGCTGGGGAGGTCAGATGCAAGCCAAGATCCCTGCAGCTGCACCCAGCAAGACAGATCCTGAGCACTGGCTTGTGCTGGTCCAGCTGCCTCCCTGCTGGCCAGAGACCAGCTCCCACCAGCCTGCTCAGCCCCACCACAAGCAAAAAATCCCCACAATCCCAGCTGGGGAGATGGGCAGAGACTGTGCTCCTGCCTTCCCTTTCACAAGTTTTGGGGATACAGCTCTGTCCCAGTCCTGAGGAACTTTGTGGGCTGGAGGTGTCCAGCTTAGAGTTCCCACAGGGACTAGAAGAGATCTGCACTCACCTGGCAGATGGCGAGCTTTTACCTGCTGAAAGAGAAGGAAAAAAATTAGGAAAAAATAAATTAGAAAAAAAAAATTCAGGAAACAAGATAAACGCTCGATTTCCCTGGGCACAGAGAGCACATGCAGAGACTGCTTCAAGGACAAGGACACATCTTTTCCCAGAGGCAAGTGCCTGCAATTCCCTGGAGTTTCAATCAATTTCGTTCAGGACTACTGGAGGAGCACAGGAGGTGCAGGGCAGGGCTTAGACCAGCCAGAGCTTTCCCTGCAGCCTGCAAACAACCTGGGCAGCTCTGTCCATTACCCCACTGAGCGGGACCTGCAGCTGCACTGATGCCTCAGGTTTTAGCTTTTTTTATTTTTCAGATTCTGTGCTGGTTTAGTGTGTAGTTCTGATCTTATTAGGGCATGGTAAGCTCTCTTCACAGAGTAGGTAGACAAAACAATTCCTTCTCTAGCTGGGGACCAAGGACAAATGATCCAAATCTCAGGCCCAAGAGCACAAACAATGGTGGACTGAAGAGAGAAAAACAAGAAGGATGGGACTTCATCATCCAAAGCTGGACAATTAACTCCAATATGCAAATGGACCAGAACTTATAGAAGTGACAGACCCCGTGACCGGGCGTCCTGTTTGTGACCATTTTGTTTCATCTTGGGTGTAGCCCTGGCTGGGCTCTCGAGCTGCCTAAGGTGTATCCATTGAGGCCTCCTAACAAATACCTACTTTATTCCTTAGCTCCATCTAGTTTCTGTTCTAGGTCAGCCTTCACAAGGCCAGGAGTTATCATCCATGGGAAAGAGAGGAAAAACAGGGTTGGGAGCAGCTGACTCGCTGCCCCACACTTGGCTCCCTTACCCTTGATCTGCTTGGTCCGGATGAGGTACAGAATGGCAGCCACCAGCAGGGCCAGCACGGTGCAGACCACACCCACCACGATGTAGATGAGCATATCATCTGAAACATCAATGGAAAGGTCACCACGGCCCCAGAACGTGGGACCTCCCAGTCCCTGCAGCCTCACAACTGGGACTGGCCCAGTGATGCATGAAGCACCAAGGAGGACAGCTCAGTGCCTGCCACTGTCACACCCCCCAGCCCCCTGATATGAAGATTTGGTCCTTCAACCAGATTTTGATGGAGCTTTGAGCTTCCTCAGGGGGTGACACCACACAGCCACCCTGGCAGGCACCCCATCCCAGCAGCTCTGACGCACCCTGATCCATCTGGAACCCCTTGCTCAGTCCCCCCTGGGCCGGGTTGGAGATCCACATGAAGGCTGAGTAGTTGGCAGGGGCCTGGGCATCGTGCAGCACCGTGCAGGTGATCGTGGACCCGTTTTTCTCCTCCGTCGCTTGCACCTCCACCCGGCTTCTCAGCTCAAACAAGCCCCGGGGGAGCTCCGATGGCCGGGACACGTTCTCCACCTTGATCCCAATCCCATTCTCCAGCCAGGACACGGACACGTTTGCCGGGTAAAACTCCTTCACGAGGCAGGTGAAGGTCACGGTCTTGTTCAGCTCAGCGGGGCTCGGCTCAGCGCGCACTTCCACGCTGGGGGGAACTGGGGAGAGAGGCACAGCTTGGTGCTGCTGTCCCCGGCTCTGCTGCCCACAGGGCGCCCCGTCCCTGCCCCAGGACCCCTGTCCCTGTCCCAGGGAGCCCAGCCCCACAGGAGCAGCACGCCCAGGGCGAGTCCCCCAGCCCTCACCTCGCAGCACCCTGCTGAGCTGGTAGCTCCCACGCAGCGGGGCCGGCAGCGTGGAGTGCTGCACCTCACAGGTGACCTGGGAGCGGACATCATCCTTCTGCAGGGTCACCATCGCTGTGCTGGACACGTTGTAGGTTTTCACCCTCCATTCTGTGAGCTGGGGCGCCTGAGCCACCATGGGGTCCCTGTTCTTGAACCATTTCACCTCAATCTTTTCAGGAAAGAACCCTCCAGTGGTGCAGGCAAAAGGCACCGACTGCCCCGGCCTCGCTCTCTGCTCAGGCCCAGACACGAGCGGGGGGCTGGGTTTGGCTGTGGGGAGAAGCACGGGGCCATCAGACCAGGCTCTGCCCCTGCCCAGCCCTGGGCCTGCCAGGGGCAGAGTCTCACACAAGGCCATGGGCATGGCCCGTGGGATCCTCTCCTGGAGCAGCCCCGAGCCCCTTCCCCATCCCTGCTCTGCCTGAGCAGAGCCCACTGGGTGATTCCCAGCAGGAGCTGCTCCAGGAGCCCCACTCACCTTGCACAGACACCTGGGTGCCACTGCCACGCTGGAACACCTCATCATCACCCATGTCCCCCTTGACAAACTTCACGCAGTAGTAGGTGCCCATGTCCTCAGGCAGAACGTTCCTGATGTGGATGGTGAAGTCTGTGCCCGACCCATTCACTGCTCTTGTCACACGGGAGAGGGGATCCTGCCTATTCTGGTCATAGACAGTCTTGCTGCCACTGCCCCAGCCCTTCAGCCACATCACAGGACCTGGGCCAGCAATTCCAGATGTGGTGCAGTTCAGGGTGAGAGTCTGCCCCGCTGTCACCGTCACCTTGTCCTGGGGCTGCCTCAGACTGAAGTCCTGACCCACCTGGGCAGCCACACCTAGAGAAAAAGAGACCAAGTCTCAGCTGGCACCACACATGCAGACTCCTGACTGCTCTCCAGCCCTGGGACAGGCTGAGCACTGCAGGTGACGGGCTGTGGCCACAGGCACAGTGCTGTGCCTGCAGGGCTCAGCAGCGGAGCTGGACGGAGCTCTGATGCTGACTGTGCTGTGCTCTGTATGGATAAATCATGGAGCACATCCCAGCTGCCCACGTCTCCAACACGCTGGGCTGCCTCCCACAGCCTCCTGGCTTTGTCAGCCAGGAGAAAGAATCACACAAAACGAGGTGCTCCAAAGAGCCAGCTCCCATCACCAATGTGACAGAGTTTTCTGTCCTGGATCTGTCCCATTTCCGCATGGAATCCCAGGCTCAGTGATCCCAGCAGAGCACAGCCAAACCCCCCACCACTGCCAGCCAAGCAGGCACTGCTCCTGCTCAGCAGAAACCACAGGGAGACATCGCCTTTGGAGCATCTCCACACCACTGGTCCCTAATCCAGTCACCTGTGCTGCACCTTCCTGCACAGACAGACAGTGACATCCCAGATAACCCCCACTACACACCCATGGGCTATCCAGAGGTTAATTTTGTCAGTGCTTCCCATGCCAATATAGTTATTGCAACCAAATTCATGACAGATTTCAATCCTGGTCACTGCTTAAAGGAACTTTTTTTTAAAGCAACACGGGGAGAGAAGTGGAGGAACCACTCAGATCCACCTGCTGGTAACAGGTGGCTGTGGCACCCAGAACCACTGTCATGGTCACACAGAGATCATTGTATTTGAGCAGGTAATGCTGAGCAGCATGGGGAGCACATGAACCAGCACCCCACATCCCTCACGCCAGAATCATGGAATCACACAATCTTTAGGCTAGAAAAGCCCTAAGATCACTGAGTCCAACCATTAAGCCAGCACCATCAAGCCCTCAAGCCCAAGTGCCACATCCACACATCTTTTAAATCCCTCCAGGGATGGTAACCCCACCACTGCCCTGGACAGCTCTCTCACCCTTTGAAAAACTCTTACCTAGTGAAGAACAATATCTAACCTAAACCTCCCCTGTACAACTTTGAGCCATTTCCTCCTGTCCTGTTGCTTGTTATTTGGGAAAGGAGAATGACCTGGCTACAGCCTCCTTTCAGGGAAAACCAGGACAGCAACCCGTGCCAAAGGTTCCCTTGGGACCCAGCAGGATAATCTCTGGCTGGATGCTCCCAGGAGGACCTGCTGTAGGACAAGCTGCTCTGACCCCTCTGGCCACAGCTGGCTCTCACAGAGACCAGAGCTGATTTTTGGCAGCTGTTAATCCCTCCTGAATCACAGTTGTATGTGCTGTACCCACAGATGTTCTCACTGTCCCACTGTGTGTGGAATTACTCAATATCTATGGCCAGAATTACCAGGAGCAGTTTCTCCAGACTGCCCCAGTTAAAGGCTTTTTGCCCAGGGCATCAGTCCACAGCATCCTCAGCCAAAACCTTCAGGCCTTGGTGTTTCCCTTTGAAGGCACATCAGGGTTAATGCAGCAGCAGCAGCGTTCGACATCAGAACAAGTTTTTCCCATAAAACAAGCACAAAGGAACTGAGTTTGTGTCACGTCCAGATGAGTCATTCACTCTGAACCTTGGTCCTGCACCTGAGCAGTTGTGCCCTGGGCACCTGTGAGGCAACCCTGTGCTTCAGGTGACACCCAAATTGTGGGGAGCAGCCCTGGAGCAGAGGCCTTGTGCCCTCCATGTGCTGAACACAGCACTGGCACAGGGCAAACACCACTGGATCTGCTTCTGTGGCATCTCCTGAACTTCTCCATCTCCTGCTGACGAGAGATCTTTTGCAAGAAATGGTTGAGAAATACACAGAGGAAGTTCACAAGCACAGAAGCATCATCACATCTGTCTCTGGCCAAGCCACTGCACGTGGATGTGACACAGGCAGGGACCAGGCTGCCACAGGCAGAGAGACTGGCACCCCCAGCCAGCAACCACACAGACCCCCAGCCCTTCCATGTACCCAGGGGGCCACAACACCAAGGACTGGCTCCTCCAAATTGGGCAAACAAAGCTGATTAGCAGGCAGCATTCAGTACAGCAAGGGACACGTCCCATGTGTGGCCACAGGAGCAGGAAGCCAGGGCCACCCTCACCACACGCTCTGTGCCCTGTGATGAGTGTGTTACTCACTGCTCCCCTCTGCAACCCTCTGTAAAAGCAAGTTCTGTTGAGTGGTTATCCCCATGTCCCCTTGAGGGTCCCCTGCACTGGGTAGAGCTGCCTGCACGGCCCCACACAGCCCAACCTGAGCCAGCCGAGCACCTCCTCCTCATCCTCCCTCTCTCCATCTGCCCATCTCCCCATGAGGCACGTGGCGTGCTGAGGGGGGGAGCTGGGCAAGTGCCTGCTTTGGGGGCCCAGAGCTGGCCCCAGCACCAAAGAGTGTCAGGGTGGGCACTGCTCAGCCCCAGAGTTCATTTCTTGGTTGCAGTGAAACAGCCACAGAAGCACTGGGACCTCGAACTGAGCATGGCTGGGTGCCCTGCCTGTGGCTGGCTGCCACGCCTGGTGTGCAGCAAGGGGTTCCCACTACCTTGGCCTTCCTGGAACGGCAGGGGTTATCCCTGCAAGCAGCAGGGATCTCTCCCAGGGCCCAGATTCGCAGCCAAACGTGGATGGTGTGTGTGCATTCCACAGCACCGAGCCCGCATTCCCTCCTCGCCGGGGCAGCAGCGTGCCCGCCTGCCCTGCCCTGCCCAGGGATCAGCAGGCACAGAGCACGCTGTTGGCAGGGATAGGATGCAAGGTGCTTTCCTGCTTTCAGGACTGCTACTGCTCCCAGAGGATCGAGGGAAGAAAGGGCTTCCCACTGCCGGCAGTGCTGCGTGTCCAGAGGCGTCACCGGCACCTCTTGGTCACGGCAGAAAACACCGTGAGGCTCCAGGCAGCCCCTCGGGTAGGACTGAAATGGGGCTCTGGGGTTTTTTCCCACGTGTTCTGCCCTGTTACCTCAGAGACCCTCACCCAGCTCTGCTCAGATCAGCCTGTTCAGGGATTTCTGATCTGTGACACACAAGCTCCAGCCACCATCCACCACAGGAGCACCCCAACAAGGACCAGCTCTCACCTCCTGCCTGAGAAGCAGGACTCCCAGCCAGACCCGGCTTCTCCACGTCCTGCCTGCATCCAGCACCCACACCAGGACCAACCTGACCCTCAGCAGCTCACAGCAATGCCCCCCCTCCCACACCCCAACGGGAAAACACAAAGGGGAAGTTGGCAGAAAACCCCAGAATACACAAGTCAGAAAATGCAAAGTTTCCACCAAAGCTTCTTTCCTCTTTCTCCCTGAACACAGTTTCTCCTCACACACAACTGATGCCTCTCCTTCTCCTTCCCCTTTTGAGGTGCTTACCTGGTGGGAGTGAGAGCCCAGCCAAGCTCCCTCCCAGCAGCTCACGATGTGCTTGTGCACCAGGAGTGGGCTGCTGGGGGGCTTCAGGCCACAAAAACATGGGACACCACAATTTCTCACTGTTTCCCTGCTTCTCCCCTGCTGCCTGACGATGCTTTTTTTCTTAGACTTGGATTTCAAACCACCTGGAATTGGAACACGATCCTCCTGCCCCCAAGATCATGGGGAATTTAGGTGCTCTGACCCTGTAATCTGCTCTATCCTACACTCCAGAATTAGCCAAGGGTTTTAGAGCCCTGAAAAGCATCACCTGACAGTTCCCACGTAGGTGGGAGCACCCTCGCAGTGCAGACCCAGAGCACTTCCAGCCCAGAGCAGAGGCAGGAACACGATCTAGCAGAGCCTGCCTCCTTCCCGTTATTCAGTTTAATTTGGGAGCAAAATAATCCCAGCTCTTGCTGCAGTGCAAGTTTTCCATGTCGGTGACACATTTTTTTCTATATTCCACCTTTTGAAGTATTTGATATTGAACAGATTGCAAGAGGCCGGGGTTTAATTCAGGAGAGGCTGCTTGGATGCTTCCTGGTAAAAATAGATTTTTTTCCTCTGAAGGAGCTGGGTAAGGAGCTCGGGGATGGCTGTGTGCGCCAGAAACGATGTGCAGCTGGTCACCGGCATCCGAAGCCCCACAGTCACTCACTGCAGGAACAGGCCAATGGGCAGGGGATCCCCAAAATAATCCTGCTGGAATTTCACCTGCAGCAGGGCTGCCAGGGGCGGAAACTAACAGGTGCTGCCTATAAAAGGCCTGGAATCTGCTGTTTAGGGAAGGCAAGGAGAGCCCTGGGGATGGCTGCCGAGCCCTGAGCAGACCCCAGGGCGCTCAGGGAGGGGTGGGGTAAAGGCTGCGTTTTACATCCCTGACATCAGAGGAAGCCTCGGCTCACACGCAGCCACCATTTCCAAGCTCTCCTCCTCCAGCATCAGCAGAAATTCATCCCAAGAGCCAGAGCCCCAGCAGGAAGCCGAATTCCCCTTTGGAAGAGGCTCTGCAAAGCACAGCTGAAAAGACACATCGGCACGGAAGGGCTCTGCAGGGCACAGTTTCTCAATGGGGCTTTGCTGTTTGGTTTCCCACATCTCACTGCCTTTGCCCCACAGGAAGGTCTCCTCCAGGACCTTTCCTTTTCCCCTTCACTTCTGCAGAAGCTGTCAGAACAGCCGGCAGTGGGAGCCTGGGCCAACTCTGCTGGAGTTCAGCTTAGTTTGAGCCACGGCCCAGGAGGGATTCGCTATATGGAAAAAAAAGACGCGCACGTTTGCACCTAAAATCAGGGATGCAAACCACTTCAAAACGCCGGGGTGGTTTTTTTCCCATGGCCTGCTCAAAGAAACGGGGTTCTTACTTCAAGACCACATTTAATTAAGTTCAGGAGCTTTGCTGGAGCTATTCTTTCACGCAGGAAATCGCAGTGGCTCACTGGGAAGCCGCGCTCACCGCCAAAGCCTTCTTGGCTCTCAGCAGCCGGAGTTTTCAGTTTGGGGCCAACACTTCTCAGTTGTGATCAGGCGACTCAAAGCAAGGAGCGTTGTGCTGAAAGCATTTGCTTTCTACCCAAGTTTGCATCCAACTCTTTGCCCAAGTAAAGCTTTGATGGTAACTATTTCAATGGGCTTGGGAGAACGTGCATTTCCTCCGCGGAACCTGGGCTGGGCTGCTTGTAGTGGGATCTGGCTGGAAGGGATGGGGTTGGAATTGAGCAAAAAGCTCAGCAGCAAGATGCTCCTGAAGATGCATCACTACTGCTGCAGGTTTGCCTCAAAAATCCCATCCCTCCCTTGGCAGGGAGAGCGATTCCTTCGAAATCACCAAAAACGAAACACTCTAGAAAGGAAACATCCTTGAAAGCAGCAGTCACCACAGGGCTTCGTTCCTGGTGGGATGAGAGACTTCCCACTGCCGGTAAGGGAAACAGCCAAGAGTGGCACACTTTGACTGGCCCTTTGCTGTGTCCTCCAGCTTTTATAAGGGAATGGTGGAGCCATGAGCCCTGGGGCACCCTGAGCCCACACAGGACTACATGGCACAGGGTGCCCAGAGGTGTTGCAATTCCACCGCTTCAGTGCCCAGCAGTTGAGTAGAAAAAGAGCCCACAGTGGGGTGAAGCAGAAGGGTAGCAAGAAAAACAAGTTCTTGGCAGAGACGACAGGCAGCCCTCACCAGAGCCTCCCCATGCCTTCTCCACTACCATCTCCAAGAGGGAATTCGGGCTGCTTGCTGAGTTTTGCCTCACCCATGGCTGGCAGGGGGTGCTGGCAAATGGGTGGGAACAACATGCCTCTTCATGCCCTGCCGGATTCGGTGTCTCGCTGGAAGGGGCATGTCTGCCTGCCTTGAAGTTTGGTTTGAGAAGAGCCGCCAGGCAAGGGCCCCGCGGGAGCCCCTCGGCCACCGCCGCTCTCTAGGTCACCGCAGGAAAGGTCAAAGCAACCGTGCGCGGAGAGGCGGCGTCATGTCGGTACCGGAGGTGTGCGGGAGCGGGGAGAGGCGAGGATCGGGCACACGGGGGACAGGGCAGGGACACACGGTGGGGGACAGGGCAGAGGAGAGGAGCAGGGCGGGAAAAGGGGAAAACAGGGCAGAGCAGGGAGAGCAGCTGTGTGGGAGGGAAAAGGTGGAAAGCAGGACAGAGGAGGCAGGAGCAGGATGGAAAAAAGGGGGAAAACAGGGCAAAGCGGAGGAGAGGAGCAGCGTGAGAAAGGGGAGAACAGGGCAGAGCAGCGCAGCAGGGTGGGAGGGAAAGGGGGGAACAGGGCAAGGAAAGGAGCAGGAAGGCAGGGAGAAGCCATGGCTTACCGGGTAGGGCGAGCAGTAGCAGGCAGGGCAGTGCCCAGGCGGTGCGGCCGGGATCCCGGGGATGCGGCTCCATCGGTGCGGGGAG
>VWZP01008031.1:669037-736862 GCA_013396995.1 Dicaeum eximium
AAAAAAAAAAAAAAAAAAAAAAAAAAAGGCTAAAAAAAAAAAAAGCTTTAAAAAAAAGGCAAAAAGCGCAGAACTGCAGCTGGCGAAGGAAATCGCTCTTCTCAGCCCCAAAATGAGGAAGGAGGCCGGGCTCTCCCCTTTCTCCCCCCGCGGCGGGCGGGCAGCGCACACGCACGCACCGACACGGACCCGCGGCCCCGCCGCCGCCCGTGGGCACCGCACCGNTGCCGTGGTACCGCGGAGGGACGGAGCTGGCCCCGGCTCCCAGACCCCCTCCGGCTCCCAGCAGCCCCGGTTCAGCGCCGCTTCCCCCCGTGGCGGGGGCGAAGGCAGCCCCGCCCGCCCCGGGGCAGAGTCCTCCGGTCAGCCCGGTGTGCGGCTGCCTTAAGGTGGGCCGGGAGGGGACCCCCGGGACCGGCCGCCTGCAGCCCCGGGGTGCCTGGTCCCTGTCGGCCGGGACGGAGGGAGGCGGCTCCGTGGCCCCGGGGATGGGGGTTGGAGGTCCCCTCACTCGCCACAGGCTGCCGGTGTAGCCACCGCTTCGGCACGGCCACAATACACAGCCAGCATCCCTGAGCTGGGCTTGGGCTGCAGGAGCACCCAACCTTCGGGGTCCTGAACAAGCAGCGACCACCTGGGGCTGAGCCAGGACAGCCCGTGACAGAGGACAAACAGAAGGCGGCCTTGGGGGTCACAAGTGCCCTGGGACCTCCCAAGGGACCGCGCAGGAGTGAGCTGTGAACCCGTGGCAGAGGCACGGGTGGTGTTTTGCCTGTGCCACGCGTGGGGTCAGCGGCAGGAGGGGACACTGGTGCAGCACAGACAGGCAGAGGGTGATGGGAAGGGAGAGGAAATTCCTGCACAGCACGCTGGGAGAATGGGGACATCCCCATGATGTCCCCTCAGCAGGGAGAGCCTGAGGACGAGGCAGCTGTAATGGTAGGCAGGGCTGAGGAAGAGGAGGAGGCTGTCAGGGTGTCAGCATCCATGGATTCGTGTCCCTGCACTGCCCTGCTTCTCCCTGACACAAAGTCCTTCCCAGGGGAGTCGCAAGGACGCGTTCTCCACTGCCTGCCCTGTCACAGCCTCTCACACCGCCCAGGGGCGCTTCAGCCAGGCCAGCCCAGGCACCTGGGATGCCAGGAGCAATGCTGGCAGCTCCCAGCATCACCCCTGTCCCCTCTGCCCTGCCAGGGACGGAGTAGACACGGCAGAGCAGGAGCTCCCAGCCCACCCAGCATCACCTGCAGCCTCCCCAGCAGCACAGCTCGCACCAAGCGCTCTCCCACACTGGGCCGGGCCCCTGAGGACAGCGCTGGGTGCCGTACTTGAGGACCTGCTGCTGGCTCCCCCTCCTCTCCTCCCCTCCCTCCCCAGGCAGCCGCCAGGGCTGTCGGTTTTATTTAGAGCCTCGCACAAACACAGCCGAGATATCTGAAGTGACTTGGCACCATCAATCTGCGCACGGCGTCCGCCCGCGCATCCCCGGCCCCGCCAGCCTCCCCCTCAGCCCCAGCTACGCCCATGGGGCACATCCAGCCTTAATTTAGCACGGCTGGGAGCCGGGACCAGCTCCCCTGGCTTCTGCACTCACCTTCCCCTGGCAGCTGGAGGCTGCGTTCAGGGGTTGTGGCCAATACCGCTCCCACTGGAAAAACTTCTGTGGCCAGCAGCACCGGTCCTGGGAAGCCCAGTACAGCCATCATTTCCCTTCACAGAGCGGCCAGCAAGGAGCAAGGGTCCAGAGGAGCCCTCGGATTTGGCCTTTTGCACATAGCAATAATTTCTTTGCACAGGGATGGGACACAGGGACACATCACTACCAGAGTCCACATGCACCTCACAAGAGGAAGCAAAGGGGCAGGTGCTGAGCTCTCCTCTCTGGTGACCAGTGATAAGACCCGAGGGAACTGCATGAAGCTCTGTCAGGCAAGTTTGAGGTTGGTATTAGGAAAAGGTTCTTATACCAGAGGGTGTTTGGGGACTGGAACAGGCTGCCCAGGGCACTGGGCACAGCCCCAAGCCTGCCAGAGCTCAAAAATTGTTTGGACAATGCTCTTGAGCACAGGATGAGAGTCTTGAGGTGTCCTGTGCCAGGACAGGAGTTGGAGTTGCTGATCCTTGTGGGTCACTTTCAGCTCTGGGTATTCAGTGGGATTAGCACTGGTTTATGGAAACTCTGCACTGTAGGCAGTGCATCCCACCCAGCCCAAGTCCAGAAGCAGGGACCACCAGGGCAAGTGGGTGCCCAGCAGGAGGGTAAATACCAGGGACACACTGCAGCCATTCACAGCCAGCTTTCCTGGTTATTTTTACATGGAAGCACATCCTGGAGGCCCGGTTGGCTTCAGCCTGTCTGGGATGTTCTGCTCGGTGCTGAAGGTTCAGACAACCTGTTCTGAGGCATCACAGAGCAGAGCCAGCCCGCACAGAAGCAGCAGCCACCGCAGAGTGCTCGGGAAGGGAAGTTAGAGCTTAAAAAAGCTCTGCAGGAGAAGGTACCGCGCAGAGCAGATGGTGCGGCGCGAGCTCCCCGGGAAGAGCTGCTATTGCTCCCCATTAGGAAGCATATGGGCAGGCTCAGCTGCCTCCCCTCCCACCCATGGCCCTTCCACTCGGCATCACAGGGGCCCTGCTCCAGCACGAGAGGTTTGGAGGGTACACCCTGGCAGGGCAGCCCTTGCAGGGCAGGGAACAAAGGGGAAAGGAGCATTTGGCTCCTCGTGCGCCTGAGACAGAGGGACAACGCAAAATTTTGGGAGTGCAACTCCACCATCATCATCATCCTCCTCCTGCACAGAACACCCACGGTGAGCAGGAGGCTGCAGCACCACTTGGCAGGGCAGGCAGCACTGCCAGGCTCTCTGTGCTGCGCTCGCTCTGCAGCACCTCCGTGCTTCGGCTCAAAACCCCTGCTCCAGCAGGGAGGATTCCAGAGACCCTGGAGGATTCCAGAGCTCGGCTCTCCCTAGCCCCAGGAGCTGGGCAGCAGCCAGCATGGGGATAGGGCAGTGTTTCAGGAGAGCTTTTCAAGAATAAGTTGATTTTCACTTTGAGGCACAGTGAGGAACTCTCATCGTGCTGCTGGCTCCTGTCTGGGGAAGGCACGGGCTCTGTGTGGCAGGGTGGGCAGGCTCAGCCACCCCCATAGGTTTGGGTGCTGGGCAGGCAGAGGTCTGCTCCCCTTCCTTATTCCCAGCCAGAACCACAGGCTCAATGTGCTTTTTGCATTCCCTAGTTCCCAGCTGGGCAGCTCTGCAGGATCTGCTCCCTCCCCAGGAGAAGGTGGGGAGGCACACACAGGGACCCCCAGCCAGGGCAACAGCCCCTCATCTCTCTTCAGAGCCTGGCAGCATCCAATGGGAACCATTCCAGCCGTGCCAGAGCAATCCCAGTGGAAAGTCCTGCAGCACTGGTTTTGCCCAGACTGTTCCTTCATGCCTTAACCAGCTCCTGTCTGATCCTCTCCCAGCCCCCGGGAGCAGCCGTGGCTCACTTGGCTGGAGGGGGTTCACAGGGGATGGAGATGGGAGAGGTTCCAGGCTCTGCCCTGCAGGGCCAAACCTGGGCCTGTTAATAAATCACATTTCACTGATGGAGGTGACTGCAGCCTTGCTCTGCCTGAGACTTTGTCCCCACTCCAGCAATGGGATGGCACATGGGGAGAAGTACCAATAGCCTGAGTGGCCACATCACACCAGGACACTGCAGTTGTTCCAAAATGCTCAATCCACCCTTCAAAACCCAAACCAGCTTAGGGATACAGAAAAAAAAACCACCAATACTTTGGACATCAGCCTGGAAAATACCCCAAATTCAGCATCCAGAGGTGTTGTCTTGGGCCTGTGGGCACAGAGCCATGCCCAAGCACCAGCAAGCAGCCAGCATTTATGGGAGCCCTCCACAATAATGACTCAATGATCTTAGAGGTTTTTCCAACCTCAGAGATTCCTTGATAAACCAAAATCACAGTGCCGAGCACGTGGAGCTGCAGGACTCACCACCCTGAGGAAACTCAGAGCCATCCTGGCCCCGTCCCAGCCACAACCACCTCCCAGCCCAGCTCCCCAAGAGGTGCTGCTTTCACAGCTCACCACAACAAAGCACCCTGTGGGACCACATCAGAGCACCAGGCCCACACAGGGTCTGTTCTGGCACCCACAGGCAGCGCAGCCTCCACACAGCCAGAGCAGCATCTTCCCCCCATCCAGCCTCCAGCTTCAGAAACAAATTGCAAGACCCCTCCAGCTTAAGATGCAGGTGGACACATCCTACAGCCATCCCCTCACCCCACCTCCCAGGCTTCAGTCAGCGCCCAAAGAGAGCTTTCAGCTGGGAGAGAAACACAAATGTCTCTTGAAGCGGGGAGCACCAATTACACTGCTGATATTTAGGGCTTCCAGCACAACAAATGGAGCTGCAGCTTCATTAGGTACCTTGCCAATTTAGTCCGAGACATGCAGTACAGGGGAAGCTTAAATTAGTTTATCTCATGTTAACTTATAACAAGCAATATGTTAATGTGGGCATGGCTTTCCCGGACTGTGACCCAGGGAAGGGGCACCCACAGCCCTCTAAGCGTGGATTTAAGGAGCAGGGGTATGTATCCTACCTGTGTTCTCATACTCCTGTGATAGCATCCACCACCATGAACACCTGCAGCTGGGGAAGGGGGGCACCAAATCACCCCCTCATATGGGAGAGACCCTGGAGAGGGTGTTGAGCTGCAGGGGCCTTTTCCAGGGGAAGGCTGGGCTGTGGAGGGTGCTCTGTGAGCAGCCTGTGCATGGGCTGTACCCTTCACCTCTTGAGGGGGCTCGTGGGAACTACCGTAATTGGTTTAGCCAAGCTTTTATTGGGTGATTTAGGAGCTACAGCTGAGTTATTTCAGCTCTCCCAGGTCTTTGTTAGGGCTCTGGGGCCCTGTTGGTGCAGATGGTGTGGGGGGATGAGTGGGGTGGAGGTGAGGTGCTCCCTGGAACGGGGCATTTCCTGAGGACACTGGCACACCTCTGTGCACACCGGCCAGACCCGCTGCCTGTTTCTGCCCCCTCCTTAGGGAGCAGGGCTTCAAATCACAGCCCACTTAGTTTTCATGTCCCTCTGCCACTGAACTAATCCCCAGCACTGCCAGGATCAGTTGGTTCCCTCCAAGCCCATGGAATGACTTTCAGGGAGGATGAGGGAGGGGTGCAGCTCTGCCTGCCCACGCTGGGCTGTGCTGGGCTGGAGGATGCTCCAAGCGCCCTCAGGGCACTGACAGCTGTCACCTTGGGCTGCAGCGGTGCCAGCAGAGCCCAGTGTCACATCACCCACGACCGTCAGGATGCCCACCGCTGTCTGCCAAGCAAGAAGGAAAACCCACGGGCAGCTCAGCCATCCCGTGCTCCCAGGCTGCTCCCCCCGGCAGCGGTGCCCTGGGGGATGATGCAAACCGGGTGAATTGGCTGGGCTTCCTTAATGCAGCCCAGCACGCTCTGGGGGAATTCCTCGTGGCTGTGTCAGAGCAGGAAAGGTGGTTTATATCCTGTGCCTGGCCTGGAAACGGCCCTGGCTGACCTGAGGTGAGGGGTTTTAGGGTGAAACTGCTGACAGGCTGGGAAAACGCCCCGGTGGCGTGGGCTGGGAAGGACAGGGCTGGCAGTGCTGAGGTGCTGTGGGCGCTGGCAGGGCTGTGCTGACCTTTGCTGGCACACAGGATCCTGCCCCTTGCCCCAGAGAAGGGTTTGCTCTCTGCTGTGGGTCTGCAACACGTGCACAGCCCCGGGACTAAGCTGCACAGGAAATGGTGCAGTGACCATCCCTGGAAGTGTTCAAAACACGTGGATGTGGCACTTGGGGACATGGGTTAGTGGTGGGATTGGCAATGCTGGGGGAATGGTTGGACTCAACGATCTTAGGGAGCTGTTCCAACTGAACTGATGACAGGGATGGGGGCACAAGAATGGCCCTGCTCAGGGCAGCTCAGCAGGGACACAGGGTGGCCCCAATCCTGCACCCTTTGTGCCACCGGTTGCAAAACTGGGAGACATCTGTGCTGTCTGTATGGGACATGACTGGGCTTACCCCAGCTCTGATGGGCTCCAGAGCCACAGGAAGCCTTGGTGCCCACCCTGGGACCCTGTCCCAACGCCAGGAGCAGAAGTGCTGTGGAGGAGGAAGTGGCAGGGACGGGAGAGGGGGGGCAGGGTGCAGGAGAGAGCTCCAGCCCTGCAGGGACATTTCAGAGCTGGGTGTTAATCATTGATGGGCTCCTGGGAGCTGTTTGAACTAAAGCCTCCCTCCCTGCTCTGGAGGGGGAAGTTCTGCCCTGTACTGGCTCATGGGGGTGTGGTGGCAGTGCCAGCACCCAGATCCCCCAGCACACAGCCAGCCCCGTGGGCGATGCTGGAGAAGGCCTTGATCTCCCCTTGGTGGTACCACCAGGACTGTGGTGGAGCTCGGCCGAGGGGAGAGCGATATCATCTCGGTTTCTAATGCCAGCTGGGGTTTTTTTTCTGCATCCTCTCCAAGTTCTTTGCTGATTGCAAATCGTTATCATGAAAGCACATCCGAGGCTGCAGCAGCAGATAACGCGGTGCTGCGGGGCCGGCGGCTGGAGCTCAGCAAGGCTGCACTGCCTGAGAGTCCTGCGGCAGCTGCGGATGGAAATAAAACTGCTAACGTGGGGGATTGATCATGTTCAGCCAGCTCAGCCCATCGCTTCCTGCTTGGCAGAGCCCTTGCTGTGAAGTGCTAAAATCCAGGCTCAGAGGTGGGATTTGTGCTGTGGAACCTGGCGTGCGGGCACGGCCGGGGTGATGCCCCACGGAGGGCTGAGACACGGCACAGACACGGCACGTGAGGTGTAGGAGACCGGGTACGACCCCGTGTCACTCTTTGCTGCAAAGGAGATGCTGTGTCCAGCAGTGGGGGCTTCCTGGGTCGTTTGTGAAAGTGCTGGATCCACTGCCTCACGCCGGGAATGGCATGACTGCAGGGATGCAGGGGGGCTGCACCCCCTGAAACAGCCTGACCAAGCCCTTGGAAGAGGATGCTGACCAGGGCCAGGCTGTCACTGTCCCCATGTTGTCCCCACAGCAGCCCCAAGGCTCAGGAGCCACATTCTGGACCTGTTGGCTCTTTATTTTGGCACTGTTGAGACTCGGCACTCTCAGCTCTGTGGGGCTGGGGTTTTTCTGGCCCTGCTGCTGGAGGCTGGATGGAGAAAAACGCTTCTCCGAGGGGTTTGTGTTGGTCTGTCCTTTTTTTTTTAAAGTTGAAAGGCTACAAAAATCTGAGGGATTATTTCTGGTCGGCAGGATCCACCACGCTCCCGGTGACTGCATCGCTCCAAGGGGCTGGGCCTGATAAGAAGCTGCAAATCCGAGCTGCCAAGTGCTGCCATCCCGCTGGAGCCTTGGAGTGGGATCAGGGATTTAGAGGGTCTGTGTGATGTCTAACAGGTTTAGAAAATATTGCCTGGGATTATCCACTCGCGGCGGTGACCGGAGCCCTCTGAGCCGCGGCGGGCGCCGGCACCGGCTGATGTTTGCTGGGGGGGAGGTTCTGGGTGCAGAAATCTGATCTGTGTGCGCCTTCCCTCGTGTGCACACGCGTGGGTGTGCAGCAGCGGCGGCTCTGGGGCGAGCTGGATGTGTGAATGGGGCTGAGCCGTGTCCGGACCCTCGTGGCTGCCAGCCCCGTGCTGGGTCTGGGGTGCTCCAGCCTTCGCTGCGCTGCAATCCTGTAAGGGCAGCTCCTGACCGCCAGCGTTAATGATATCCACCCAATTAGCCCAGCCTAGCCCCAAGGATTAGCGGATGGAATCATCATGCCAAGGCGTAAGCAGTTAACGCTGCTAATTAGTCACCGCGCGAATCCCAGCCCAGCCACAAACCGCAGCGGCCGCGGTAGCCGTGGGCACGGGGTGATGCCCACCCAGCCGGGCTCCGGGAGACGGGAGCTGTTTACGGAGAATTTGCCGGGCTCGGGGATCCGTTATTTTTACACGTTGCCATAGCTACTGATACCATTATAAAATTAAGCCTGAACCGCGTGGAAGGAATGGATCTGTCAGAAGGAATTACTTTCGTTGTGGGTCCGAGCACTGCCGAGCCCCGCGGGGTGATGGGGTCCCCGTGGGAGGCAGCTGCATCCTGCCCACGGGCACGTCGCTGGAACGGGGCGCCGGGCAGGCTGCGGAGCTCCGCGATCGCCGGGAGCCACCGGCGCCAGCACAGCCCCTCCGGGCTGGCAGCATCGCCGGGCACGTCCAGGGCGAACAAAAGCCCGCTGAGAGAGAGCTTTCAGGCCGTGCTGTGCTCCCTCCCGCAGCGCCTGCTTTCCCCCTTCTCCTGCCTCTCTCAATATTTTTCCCTTTCCCTGCACTTCTCCGCAGAGGGACGCTTGTGCCGGGCTCGGGGCAGCCAGCGCTGGGGCCGCGGCCAAGCACGGGCACAGTTTAAGGTCGATCGGTGCCAGGAGGAGCAGGGAGGGCCAGGGACCCCACGGGACAGGGAGCTCCCCAAAGGGCTTCCCTATCCTGAGCTCTTCTCGCTGGACAAAACCACCTGGAGCATCCCCAGGAGCGTGCCCGGCTCCCTTCGGGTACAATGTACATGTGGCTGTTGGGAGCCACAGGACCACAGGACCACTCCAGAGCGACACCAACAGCTGATCCAGCATGAGGAGCCCCGGGAACTCCAGTGCAGGCAGGACCCCTCTCCCACCCCTTCTGGGACCCTCTCTTGGGCACTGGCAGGACCCAGCACTGCAGCTTGATCTGCCCTCCCCGTGCCGGCTCCAGAGGGGGATTGTCCTCGGGCAATGGCCCGTCCAACACCGAAAGCACAATGTGAGTGTTTCTTAAGCACTGGATGTTCCTGCTTGTCCCATGGCCCTGGAAACCCCTCTTTAATCATTGCCAGAGTCTCGGCCTCACGGTGTCCTGCAGTGAAGGACCAAACGGGCCAAAGGAGTGCTGGGCACAAAGGATGTGCATGGCACTTCTCAATTTCACTGCCTACTCCCACTCCTTGCAATTGAAGAGATGAGGAATGGTCATAGGGCAGCTCCCCATCCACTCCACACCCCTTCAGCTCCAGGGATTTAATGAAAATTATTCCAGGCTGGCCAGAGAGGTTCCCAATAACAGTAACAGCAATAGCACAACCTCCTGCTGACACCAGAGAATCCACAGGCAAAACCAGCATCCTTTAAACACCTTCAGCTCTTCTCAACTTACAGCCCTGGTCTGCAGCCTGGGGGTCCCAGTTTGCTCTGTGGGTGTGGCTGGGCAGTGCCTGGGAGTCCCTCTCCTCCCTGAACACCCTGAGTGTCCCCGTGCCATGGGGTGGCTGCCCCGTGCCCCGCCTGTCACGGGGGCTGGAGATACCCCTGCTGTGCTGGCCAGAGCCCTCCCTCACTCTGTCAGGAGGGGATGAGGCTGTGGCACAGAAACAGTTCCTATGACAACCCCAAATCAGACCAGACCTGTTTATCCCCTTTGGTGAAAATCCACAACAACCGTGAAACCAGGGAATAAGATTCAATAGTAAGACCTGAAATAAATCAGAACCAGTGTAAAGCGTGTCACCATTTTACTCTGGCTTCGTTCCTGTCCAAGGAAAAGCCTGAGAAACAGGGAGCTGCAAAGGAATGAGCTAACAGGTTTGGAATTGGAGGGAGCAGGTTCCAACTGTGCAGCATCCCAGGACTTCTCCCTCCTGTTGTCCCTTCTGGCAGGGACCCAGCCCAGGCCAGCCAGCAGGCACAAACAAGATCCATGGGGCATTTTTAGGGGGCAATCAAAGTGTCTCAGAGACCCTCTCACTCCCTCCAACCCCCTCAAAGAACCCAGCTGCTCCTCCAGCTTCTCCTGCTGCTTCCTGCTGGCATGCTGGCCCAATGTCCCCATGGCTTTGCCTGGTCCCCTCAGTATCATGGGGTCCTATGGCATCACAGGGTCCCCAAACTGCCACCCTGTGGCATCTCTGTGGCATCAGGTGATTCTGATGTGCAAAGGGACTGGCCTGTCCCTGGATACACATCACATCCCTGGGGATGGATTTGTGGCCACCACGGTCTCAGGGTAGCTAGGACAGGGATGGGGGCAGGGATGGGGACAGAGCAGGGGCACAAGGGTGTCTTGGACAGAGACAGCCACAAACCAGGCCCTTGGCTGGAGCTGCTGCCCTGTCAGACACTGGAGGAGACCAGCTGGAACGATGACTGGTCCTGGAGACACAACATCCCCTGGGCACCCACCCCGGAGCCAGACACTGCCACTGAGCAGCGCCTCTGCTTCTCATCGCTGAGCCTGAGCGCCCCAGGACAGGGCACAGGCATTTATCCCTGTCTCTCCCTTTCTCTCCTTGCCCAGCCCTGGCACCAGCACAGCTCAGCATTGTCCCATTCCCCGCGAGTGCAGCCAGCCCTCTCCTGTCCCCCAGGACACAAAGGAGGCACCTGCATCCGCCCATTTCAGCCAGCCCAGCACTGGGAGCACGCTCTTCCTCGGCGTTAATGAAACCCCTGCTCCCCTCCCCTCGCTGCCGGGACCAGCCCCTCCCTCCAGCCGCTCCCCAGGCTATTCCTCTCTGCCACTCTGTGCTTGCTGCTGGGGGCTCACGCTCCCCCTTGGCTCGGGGCACAGCCCATGCTTCCCACTCTGGCTCCCCAGCACGGCATGGAACAGGAAACCATGGGACAGACCATGGCACACAGCATGGCACACACTGTGGCACACACTGTGGTACACATCATGGCACACACCGTGGCACACACCATGGCACACACCATGGCACACACCATGGTACAGACCATGGCACACACCATGGCACACACTGTGGCACGCACTGTGGCACACATCATGGCACACTGTGGCACACACTGTGGCACACACCATGGCACACACACCACGGCACACGCTTCTGCCCAGCAAGCTCTACCAGCCCTCTTGCCTTGGCACCTCCAGGAGATGTTTCCCACCTCTCGGCATCAGGAGTGGCTCAGATGCCAGAGCAGCCCCTGAGCATCCCCTGGCTGCCCAGAAACCCATCACAGTGCAGCCCAGAGCAGCCTCCCCAGCCCTTTTCCTAGGCCTTGCCATTACATGAGGTCCTGGCACCAGGCTCACACACCATGCTGAGGAACAGCTGAGGTAAACCTGGCATGGCACCACCCTGGAGTGTCCATGCACAGGGACACAGCCCAAAACCTGCTTGAAGCTAGCATGTCCTCTCCCCCCAGGACACCAACACTCTCCCAGTACCCATCCAGGCACCACCTCTGCTCTGCACCAAAGTCCCCAGCTGTGGCAGAGGAGCCTGGTGGGTGCCAGCCTCAAGCCCAGCACTGCCCTGTGCCCCCTCCACCAGCAATGGCAGCTCCCAACATCCCACACACACCCTCCGACCAAGCAGGTCACTCAGTGGGATGTGACATCCAGCAGCACCAGGAAAACAGCATGGATGAGCAGTGAATCCATGACCCCAGCACTGCCTGGTGCTGCCCCCGAGCCAGGCTGTGCCCCCCGATGAGGTTCTGCTCCCTGGCACGCTCCTACCTTGTGTCCGTGCCCAGGCGCTTGTTTGTGCTTTCACTGCCGGCACACCCCAGGCTGAAGGCTTAAAGGATTTTCCTTTAATAACCACCAAATCCCTCCCCTGGGCAGTAAGCCGCAGACCTGGGCCCTTTCCTAGGTGCAGAGCATTCTGCTGGTGCTCTGCTCACTCCCTGCTTTGCATATGCCTCAATCAAGCTGGATTTCCCCCCTCCTGATTCAACCCAGTGCTTAAAAAGCCCTAAATCCCCTTGAATTTCATTTCCTCTGGCCCTCGAGGTCTATCCCCGGTTTCGGTCTCACCCACGTATTTTACATACTCGTGTTCACAGCACTGATGTGAGATTTCTGCCAGTTTTGGTGCTGTCCCTGTACAGAGCCTGGGCAGCCCAAGCCCTGCTCAGAGCAGCCACTGCCCCAGCTGGGAAATGATCCATGGCACGGTCATGGCTCCACTCAGGAAACGATGCTGGGAGAGGCTTCATCCCAACACCCCAACCCTCCCACCGAGGGAGCCAGGCTGGTAAACTCATCAGCACCATCGTGCCTACAGGGTGCTGAGTGTCCCCAAACTGTCCCTGAGAAAGGACTGACCCCAAACTGTCCCCACTTCACATCCCCAGAGCAGGTGACTCTTATTCAGGCGTGCAAATGAACATCCGTAGTGGCTTTTCTCCCCACTGTGACAATTTTGTCCCCTCAAGGATCTCCCTGCCAGCCCCGCTCCCTTGAGTCACACTGTCTTGTTTCACTTCTCTTTTCTCATTTCACAGAAAAAAGTACATAAAGCTGAAAACTGGTGACTGTATCAGCTTTCAAGGTCACAGGCAGCGGTGCTGGCAGCGGGTTCCTCTGCCTGGAAAGCCTTTCTGGCCTCAGTTCCTCCTGCCAGAGGGGCTGCTGGGGCCACACGTGGTGGGAGCTCAGCTGGCACAGCTGGGAGATCGTGGCTGGGGGGCTGTAAGTGGTGACTGGGTGTTGCTGGGGCTGCAGCAGTGCCCAGTGTGGAGCACGATCTGCAGCTCCCTGCCATTGCCACCTCTGCCCTCTGGCTCCTGCCACTGGCCCGCTTCCCTTGGAGGTGGGCAGGAGCAGAAGGTGTGCATGAAGCAGATGTGCATGGACTGGCTGGGACTGGAGCTGAAGATGTGCACGGACCAGGGGAAGGGGCAGAAGGGCCAGCTGGTACCAGCTGCCCTGGCCTTAACAGCGTCATGAGCCCCTTGAGGAGGGCAGGGAAAGGTGGGCGAGGCTGGCCCTCAGCCTGGAGCAGCAGCACCAAGGGCTTGCTGCTGCCTTGCCAGGAGAGGCAGGTTTCATGGGACTGGGCAGGTTCCCTGCCTGAGGGAGCTGCCTGGGGCAGGTGGGAGTTGGGAGCTGACCAGGGGGCTCAGCAGTAGCACAGGGGGGGCTGTGTGGGGCACACATCCCCCCAGGACCCTGCAGGACTGGCACTACTGCTCTTGCTCTGAGCACAGCAGGACTGGACAGAAGGCTGTTTGCTGGCTTTAATGAGGGTGGTGAAAAGACAACACAAATTATGGACCTGTGGGCTGGGAAAGGGCCAGTGGAGGCCCACGCTGGTGGACACAGATGTGTGTGAGGTCCTCCTGGTGTCATCAGCACCAAACAGCTTGCACAAGGCAGAGGTGCTTGGCCTCGTGGTCTGATCCCGTGGTTGAGATGGCTTCCAGGTCCTGGGAGAGCTCCCCTGAGACACAAACATGGTGAGCACAGCGTGCCGAGCCGAGATCAGGGTGCGCCCTGCAAACAGCTCCACTTCTTCTTTATTGTGGCCTGCAGAAACATCCCTTCTTCCACTCTGCCCCGGCCTGGCCCATGGGCAGCAGTGCCACACGTCACTTGGCAGCTGCCCTGAGGCTGGCGTACTCGGTGGGGGCTGTGCCCGGGCTCCTGCCGCGCCGCGGGGCCGCGGGCAGCGCCTGCAGGTCGGCGTAGTGGATGTCCTCCTCCTCCCTGCTGCTCTGCTGCAAAAGTGCACACAAATGGGCACTGCTGCCACAAGGCTCACACAAAATAACCCTAAATCTGAATGTCTGGAGTTGGAAGTGACGTGCAAAGATCACCGAGACCACCTCATGGCCCTGCACGGGACAACCCCAAGAACCAGGTTCAAGCCAGGCTGGTGATGCCTCTGCTGCAGAGGTGGCCCCGTGCTATGTGCAGAGTGTGCAGGGACCACATGCAGGCAGCTGCTGCCCACTCAGTGTCCCCCCCAGCCCTGGAGTCTTGCAGGGCTCCTGCAAGGCAGGGCATCAGCATGGGATGTGCCTCCCCACACTCACAGCTCAGTCCTACCTGGCTGGGCAGGTGGGAGCTCTCTGCATCCAGGGCTTCACTGTAGGAGGAAGGATAAGGATGGCCATCAGAACTAAAGGAAGCCAGGTGCTTTCCCCACCCAGCACAGCCCTCAATTCCTCTCCCAAATTTCAGCAGGATGCCCCTGTTGAAGGCAGAGAATAGGGACAAAGTGCTATGGGCTCAGACACACAGTAAGGGGCTGCAGGGAGCTCCCTGGCACTGGGTGCTCACTGCCATGAAGCTTCCATGAAACGCAGGGAGAACCAACAGAGCAGTGCACCTGTGAGGAAAGGACCTTTTCTGGGGCAAGTTACAGCTCCAGACAAGAAAGGAAGCCAAGATAAAGCAGGTGGATAAGGCAGTTTGCTCATTCAAGGGTGCAGAAGGAAGAGGTGCTGAGTACAAACCTGGGCGTGCCGGGGGTGCCTGCACAGCACCGCAGAGGGACAGAGGAGAAGCTGCCCATGGCCACTGTCCTGGCCGGGCACGGGCTGCCCACCCTGCCTCGGCACCTCCTCCTGTACAGGCAAAGGGCGACGAAGAGGCCGAGGAGGAAGAGGAGGAGGAAGCAGAGCACTACAGCTGCAGCCACCACTCCAGGAACCAGGGCTGACTCTGTGGAGACACAGGCAGAGCAGCAGAGGGTGGTGGGTGTGGGGCAGAGCAGGACCTCGCTGTGGGCAGGGTGGGGGCTGTGGGATGGGGTCCCTGGGAGAGGTGTCTGGCTGGGCTGCACTCACCTTGCACAGACACCTGGGTGCCACTGCCACGCTGGAACACCTCATCGTCACCCATGTCCCCCTTGACAAACTTCACACAGTAGTAGGTGCCAACATCATCGTGCTGAACGTTCCTGATGTGGATGGTGAAGTCTGTGCCCGACCCATTCACTGCTCTTGTCACACGGGAGAGGGGATCCTGCCTATTCTGGTCATAGACAGTCTTGCTGCCACTGCTCCAGCCCTTCAGCCACATCACAGGACCTGGGCCAGCAATTCCAGATGTGGTGCACTTGAGGGTGAGCGTCTCCCCCGCTGTCACCGTCACCTTGTCCTGGGGCTGCCTCAGACTGAAGTCCTGACCCACCTGGGCACCCACACCTGGGCACAGAGACAGGAGGGGTCAGGGATGAGCGATGGGGTGAGGCAAGGGCAGCCTCGCAGGCAGAGAAGCCACAGTATCCCCCAATTTGCAACTGAGAGATATCCTGGGATGTGGCTGAGACAACATGCAGGCACTGGGAGGGAGGAAACCCTTTAAAAACTGGTTCAAAATGAACAAGGGGCAATTCTGAAAAATGAGCAGCAGTGGTGGAGCCACCACCCCAGAGGGATTTAAATGACATGCAGATGTGGCACTTGGGGACATGGTTTAGTGGTGACCTTGGCAGTGCTGGGTTAAGGGTTGGACATGAGGATTTCAGAGGGCTTTTACAACCCAAACAGTTCTGTGATTCTATGATTTGATAAATCTACGTCCTGTTCTGTCATTTGCAGGAGGTGCTGGAGCTGCCTGGAGGCCAGAGAGGTGCAGAGGGAGCCAAGGGGAACTCCTGGCAGGAAAAACTCCTGAGTGCTGTTAAACATTAACGCCCTGGCTCTGTTCCACACCAGCCAGGATCACTGGGGCTCTGCGAGGAGTTGCGGTTCACAGCCAGGAGCCAGCCAGGAATCAGTGTTCCAGGCAGGGATCTGCACCCCTATAGCCCAGCGTAGGCCCCCCGACCCCTCCTTGTCCCAAAATCCCTTCTGCTTCCCAAAACCCCTCCAGTTCCCAAACCTCTCCTGCCCAAAGTCCCCGACACGTCTGGCAGCGGCTCGGCAGGGCTGGGCTCAGCTCTGCCCATGCCGGGGCTGGGGATGCTCTGCACCCCCGGGCACGGTTTGACCCCAAAAGGCGCTCGGGAAGGACCACCCCGCGCCCCGCCCGGTGTTTATCTTTGCCGCCCACTCGTGTTTGTGTGGCAGACGGGGCAGGAGAGCTCCGAGAGGCTCTGGGGGGCTCCGCTTCCTACTCACCCAAGATCTGCCGCTGGACGGGGCTTCGCTGCCCGGACAGGAGCGCAGCTGCTGCCGCGGCCATGGGTTCTGCCCAAACTTTGGGGAGGAAAAGGGGAAGCGGGACAGGAAATGGAGCCGAGCGGGTGTTAACGCTTTGGTGTCTGCCCGGCATCACCCCCGGCGGGCATCACCCTGCGACACCCCGCCGGGCATCACCTCCGGGCCACCGGGCACCGAGCGGCGGCGCTGGGCTCGGGACAGGGAGCGGCTTTGCGTCCTCCCCGGTTCGGTGAGAGGCAGGAGCAGCGCGGCTTCGCGATGTGGGTGTACACCTATCCGATGTGCTCTGCACCACTGACCCATGGAGACACCATCCCGCACCCCGATCCTGCTGGCAAGGGCCGGGCGTCCCCTTGGCACCCCGGGGTGCTGAGCCCCAGGCTGGCCATGTGCGGGGGAGCGAGCTGGATCCGGGGTCCCTCTTGCTCGGTGCCTGTGCCGATGGCCGGGGCTGTGGCACCCATCCGCGGCTAAAGTGGGGTGGACATTGCCATTATGGACCAGCGTTGTGACAGGAGATGATGTGGGCACTGAGAAGAAAATGGAACGTGATTGCATGGAGGAACTGGGCTGGTGGTGGCTCCTTTCCTTCCTCTTTTCTGGGTGGGATCCCAGCACCCTGCTAAAATAAGCCCAGTCCAGCAGAGTCCAACAGAGCCGAATCCAGCTGAGCAAAGCCCAGCCATCAGGGAGCAAAGTGTGGAACACTCATGGTTCTGGTGGTGCAGGAACTGCCTCTCCTGTGCCTGATGCTGCTCCTGCTCTGCACAGACCCGAGTAAGTGGGGCCTGCACAGCCCCATCACAGTTCCCCACACTGCCGGCCTGGCAGTCCTTCCCTGTGCCCGTGGGCATCCAGGGATCTCCTCTCCCTGCCTCCCTTCCAGCTTGCTTTTATCTCCAGATGAAATTCAGTTTACTCCAGCAACAGTCTGGGCTTTCCTCATCCTGCAGTCCCCAGCAGCCTGGGGGACAAGGGACAGGAATATCTCTGTCCCCTGCCCATGCTGTGCCCCAGCCCTGGGGCCCCTTGCCAATTCCAGCCCCTCCTGTCTCTGTGCCCAGGTGTGGGTGCCCAGGCGGGTCAGGACTTCAGTCTGAGGCAGCCCCAGGACAAGGTGACGGTGACAGCGGGGCAGACTCTCACCCTGAACTGCACCACATCTGGAATTGCTGGCCCAGGTCCTGTGATGTGGCTGAAGGGCTGGGGCAGTGGCAGCAAGACTGTCTATGACCAGAATAGGCAGGATCCCCTCTCCCGTGTGACAAGAGCAGTGAATGGGTCGGGCACAGACTTCACCATCCACATCAGGAACGTTCTGCCTGAGGACATGGGCACCTACTACTGTGTGAAGTTTGTCAAGGGGGACATGGGTGATGATGAGGTGTTCCAGCATGGCAGTGGCACCCAGGTGTCTGTGCAAGGTGAGTGGGGCTCCTGGAGCAGCTCCTGCTGGGAATCACCCAGTGGGCTCTGCTCAGGCAGAGCAGGGATGGGGAAGGGGCTCGGGGCTGCTCCAGGAGAGGATCCCACGGGCCATGCCCATGGCCTTGTGTGAGACTCTGCCCCTGGCAGGCCCAGGGCTGGGCAGGGGCAGAGCCTGGTCTGATGGCCCCGTGCTTCTCCCCACAGCCAAACCCAGCCCCCCGCTCGTGTCTGGGCCTGAGCAGAGAGCGAGGCCGGGGCAGTCGGTGCCTTTTGCCTGCACCACTGGAGGGTTCTTTCCTGAAAAGATTGAGGTGAAATGGTTCAAGAACAGGGACCCCATGGTGGCTCAGGCGCCCCAGCTCACAGAATGGAGGGTGAAAACCTACAACGTGTCCAGCACAGCGATGGTGACCCTGCAGAAGGATGATGTCCGCTCCCAGGTCACCTGTGAGGTGCAGCACTCCACGCTGCCGGCCCCGCTGCGTGGGAGCTACCAGCTCAGCAGGGTGCTGCGAGGTGAGGGCTGGGGGACTCGCCCTGGGCGTGCTGCTCCTGTGGGGCTGGGCTCCCTGGGACAGGGACAGGGGTCCTGGGGCAGGGACGGGGCGCCCTGTGGGCAGCAGAGCCGGGGACAGCAGCACCAAGCTGTGCCTCTCTCCCCAGTTCCCCCCAGCGTGGAAGTGCGCGCTGAGCCGAGCCCCGCTGAGCTGAACAAGACCGTGACCTTCACCTGCCTCGTGAAGGAGTTTTACCCGGCAAACGTGTCCGTGTCCTGGCTGGAGAATGGGATTGGGATCAAGGTGGAGAACGTGTCCCGGCCATCGGAGCTCCCCCGGGGCTTGTTTGAGCTGAGAAGCCGGGTGGAGGTGCAAGCGACGGAGGAGAAAAACGGGTCCACGATCACCTGCACGGTGCTGCACGATGCCCAGGCCCCTGCCAACTACTCAGCCTTCATGTGGATCTCCAACCCGGCCCAGGGGGGACTGAGCAAGGGGTTCCAGATGGATCAGGGTGCGTCAGAGCTGTTGGGATGGGGTGCCTGCCAGGGTGGCTATGTGGTGTCACCCCCTGAGGAAGCTTGCAGTCCCAGAAAAGGCTCCCTGAGGGGGGTTGGGATGCCTCTCCCTGGTTGCTCATATCCTCTGTCCTCATTGCAGACGTGACCCTTCTGTCCAGCATCCTCCTCCTGTGCTTTGGGATCCTGCTGGAGAAGGGGCTTTTCAGTGGGCTCCTCTTCCTCCTCTTCAAGCGCATGAAGAGAAAAGCATCGGGGATGTTGCCCTGTTCTGCTCCACCTCAGTCCCCGGGTCTTCGAGCCGGGTCTCAGGGCTTGGCCACTGCCAGCAGCGGTGTGAACCTGGAAATAAAACGCACCAGGATGCAGAGGCTGCCGTGGGCTGCTCCGCGCCGCCGGTCCCGGCCCCGCCCGTGGCGCTGCCCATCCCCGGGACCCCGTGCTGAACACCGGGGCTGCCCGTCCCTGTGCTCAGTGCCCGGTGCTGCACACATGGCGCCCGGTGCTCGGTTCTGCTCATCCCGGTGCCTGTTTCTCGGTGCTTGATGCCCGGTGCTCGGTACCTCGTGCCCGATCCCCGGTGCTCTGTACTCCGTGCCCGGTGCCCAGTTCTCTGTGCCCGGTTCCCGGTTCCCGGTTCCCGGTACTCGGTGCCCGGCGCGGTGCAGTGCCACCTCCTGGCCGGCAGGGAGCGCTGTGCGCGGGCCGGGCGCCGCGCGTCGCCTCGGGTGTTTCCGGCCGGGCGGGTTTGGCGGCGCACGCGGGGGCGGGGCGGGGCGGCCCGGCGGGGTTTGGGCGCTGCACCGCGGCAAGATGGCGGACAGGGAGGAGGCGCTGAGGGAGTTCGTGGCCGTGACCGGCGCCGAGGAGGAGCGAGCGCGGTTCTTCCTCGAGTCCGCCGGTTGGGACCTCCAGGTACCTTTGCCGCTGTGCTCCGCCCTCCCCGGCCGGGCGCGGGGATCGGCGGGGCCGCGGCTCGGGAGGCCGTGGCGCTGGCGGGGGGCAGCGGTCGGTGTCCCGCAGGCTCAGGCCTCGCCCCCGTCCGTCGCCGGGCTGAGCCCTTGCGGAGGGATCGTGGGCTGGCTGAGGCTGAGGCCCCTCCTGGCCGTGTCGCTCGCTTTGTAGCGCGAGGTGAGGGCCGGCGGGTCTGGGGTTTGCCGGGGTTATGTAGGATTTCCTGGAATGCTGGTGAGGTTGTCAGTGCTGTGCTGTTGGCGCTGTCAGCAAACAAACTGAGGGGGAGTCAGCCACCATTCGGACCTGCTCTGTCCCTGCTCCTCCTCAAACTGGCTGTGTTAATCCCGAGTCTGCTCACGGGTGGCACAAAAGCTGCTGTTTCAGAGCAGTAGTTTTGGCATAAGTGCTGCGGAAGAAGGGCCCTGACATTCCGTGACAGGGAGGGTGACATCCCTGCAGCAGTGAGTGTCCTGCCATGACACAGCCAAATAGCAAAGCTGCTGAGGCCTCGTCCTGCCAGGACCTGCAGCAGGGGCAGTGACAGAAGTGTCTGTCCTGTGAGGTCCGGCGTGGCAGAGGCTTCAGCTGGGCTGTCTGTGCGTGTTTTTCCTGAGGAGCTTTGGTGGTTTTCCTTTCCAGATTGCCCTTGCCAGCTTCTACGAGGACGGGGGTGATGAGGACATCCTGACCCTTCCCCAGCCCACGCCCAGCTCCATCTCCAGAGGCTCTGGAGCCAGGTGAGGAGGGAGCTTCAGCTGCGTGCTGCAGAGCTGGCAAAGCACACACTCTCTAAAGCACTGATTGTGTTAATTTTCAGGAGGAGTAGCTCTGTGTTTAGGTTTGCTTCCCCTTGTGTGGTGAATTGCTGTAGAAATTGTGAAAACCTGAGTGTTTGTACATCACAAGCATGGGTGTTACTGCACAGCTGAGCCAGAGACCAGTAAGGAAAACTTGCCTCATTGCTCAGGGAAAGCTTGATTTATCTTTTGACATTAAAAACAGTCTGGTAGTGACCTTTCATTTAAGCAGATAATATCTTTGCAGGAAGAATATTTTCTCATTTTGTGTGACACTTGAGCTGATCAAGCCGAGCATTTTACTGAACAAAAAAGTGAATTTTACCTTACCAAATCCCTTTGAAGTAAGGGAATGCTGTCCAGTTCCAAAAAGAAGCTGCTCCCTTTGTCATGAAGGAAAAGTGCTCTCGGGTCGGGTATGGAACAGAGCCCACCTTGCAGAAGGAGCCTGTTGCAGTGGGGAATGTTCCAGCTGGGAATGTGACTGGAGGCTGACATCCTCTTGCTGGATTTTTGCAGTGACCACCGAGTAACCTCGTTCAGAGACCTCGTGCATGCGCAGGAGGAGGATGATGAGGAGGAGGAGGGACAGCGGTGAGTTTGCAGCTGAAGGCTCAGACCCTCAGTGTTCATCCCTTTCCTTCTGGGAGGACTCACTGCTGGTGTACAGCTGCTTTGAGAAAACTGATTTATGTGCATATGAAACTCCTGTCATGAACCCTTTGAGGTTTGACGGGGCAGGTTTGTCAGTGCAAAGCTGTGTGAGCACCAGCTCTCAGCACTGAGAGAAAGACCAAAGTGGGATGTGGAGGCCCTGGCTTAAGAATAGAAAACAGCCCAGATCCTCATTTGTGTCCATAGGGAACGGAAATGTGGGAATTATGCAGGAATTGGTTTTCTTACTGCTTGGGGTTTTGGGGGTTTATTTTGGTTGGGGTTTTGGTTTTGGGTTTGTTTTTTTTCAAGTGTTGCTTAAGAGTAAAGGAATGGAGCGTGGAGGCAGAGATAAAAATGTGGCCCCTTTCCAGGGGGAATGTGGAGTGTTAGTAGGACAGTCTCCTGCAATGTCAGCTCTAAGTAGTTAAATACCCTTAGGGTTGACAGGCAAGGTAAATGGAATGGAACTGATGTATCTGAAGGGGTGGCTCAGCCTGGATGGGCCATGGTCTGCAGGCAGCTGGGAGCTCACTGTCTGTTACAAGCCATCTGGAAGCTAATAAACCCAATCTTCCAGAAGTGCTTAATTGCACTTCACTGACTGTGCATCCATTGCTTCCAGTTGAGATCCATCCCTTGTGTGGCATGAACGTGTGCCTTCCCTCAGAATTCCAGCTGGATGTTGCTCTGACAGGTCAGAGATTTGCTGGAAGCCTTGCTCAGCTGGGTAATCGAGCTGGTACCGGTGTAAAACTGGGCTTGTCCCTCTGGGCAGTTCCAGGTCTGAGCGCTGTTACCTCTATATTGCTATTGATGCAGGGGGAATTTACAGTAATTTACATAAAAAGAAAGTCTGCAGCACAGGAGCCTGCACGTGGCTGCAGTGGGAGACACACTGGGGGTGGGCAGTGTTTGTAGATCCGGGGGGTTTCACTGAGCTGCACAAGCAGGAACAGGTGAGCCCTGACCAGCCGTGGCTCCTGCAGAGGCAGCAGGCAGGGCTGACCAGGAGCTGGGTGCTTCCTTTTAGGTTTTATGCTGGCGGCTCAGAGAGAAGTGGCCAGCAGATCGTGGGTCCCCCGAGGAAGAAGAGCCCCAATGAGCTGGTGGAGGATCTGTTCAAGGGAGCCAAGGAACACGGCGCGGTGGCCGTCGATCGGACGGCCAAGAGCGGTGGCGAGACGAGCAAGCCAAAGGTGAGGAGGGAGGAGTTCTTTCTTCTGCTCCCCTGACTCAGTTAAGGTTCCACTGTGCCAGCTGTTTGCTACTGAGGAGTCCTGGAATTATCTCGGCAGCTAAGTCCTAACTCCTCTCTTAGTGCAGCTCCATTTTGTGTGTCACAGTGACAAGAAAAGCCACTCTGTTGTGCCACACTTAATAACTTGCTGAAACTGTCTCTGCCTGCAGGGCAGGAGATGTTGCTGATGCCATGAAGCCCCTGTTCACGCACAGGGCTGGTGGGGACAGGGAAGCAGCTCTTTGGGTCTGTGTGGTTCTGTAACCCTGTGCCTGCCTCTCTCTCACAGCCCTTTGCAGGGGGAGGGTATCGCCTTGGGGCTACTCCAGAGGAGGAGTCGGCTTATGTGGCAGGAGAGAGGAGACAGAACTCTTCTCCAGATGTGAGTAGCTCTGCTTGGATTTAGCTGTCACTCCAGGGATTTCTCTGCTCCAGCTACTGAGCTTGCCAGCCCCGAGAGTTACAAAGCTTGATAGAAATTCACAAGGACAGAAATATGATAAATCCCACTTCCTGTGGGACTTCCAAGTAGAAAATAATAGATGATTAAGTCTTGGGTAAGCAGTTTTCTGGTGATATTTTAATTAAGAATCTGAGCCTTAGAAGTGCACATTGGTAAAAATAGTGTGCAAAGAGCATTGGGAAATCAACTCTTCTTTATCCATTATTATATATATCCAATATATATCCACAGATGGGAGCTGACTGCATCAGTTCTAGATTCTCTTGTGCTTGGTTTGTGACCAAAGTCATGGCTGTGGTGGGAGCCTGGTTTAGGCTCCTCACTCAGCACATTCCTGGCTCTTCAGCCATATTTATCCAAAAGGGGACTGTGGTGTCACCTTCTAGGAATTGACATCTGACCATTACATAAAAGACAGTGCTTTGAGTTTTTCCCTTAGCTCAGAGAAACCTGCTGGAATGTTTCTGTACCTCTAAGCTCCTCTGCCCATCTGAAACTTCTCACTTTGCTTCAGTTTTTGTTGTCACCAAGATGCTCAGTTAGGCTGATGGTTCTTTTGGGGCTGCTGCAGGTGCACGTTGTACTGAAGCTCTGGAAGAGTGGATTCAGTCTGGATAGTGGGGAGCTGAGGAGCTACCAGGATCCATCCAATGCCCAATTCCTCGATGATATCCGCAGAGGGTATGTAGTGAGAGGGGAGAAAAGGGGCAGCTGTTTTCTGAAACATGAGTGTTTGTGGAATCCAGGCTTCTGAATCCATGGCACATTTCACCTGAGCTTTCTTGCAAGAAATTAGTTACTCTTAATATGGAACATTTGGTTCAGGTAAACAGGGAGTGGGTTTGGTTTATGTGGGGCCTTGAGAGTTTGAAGCAAGCAAACATGTTCATATTTGTGTTGAGAATTTCTGATGCAGGTTAGGACCAGGGAGAAGTAACCTTTAATTTGTGTGTCACTGGGCAGGTGTGCATCTGCCCTGTCAGCAGAGCAAAGGCTCTCTGTGATTCCTGAAATTCCAGAGATCTTGGGCTTTTTGTCCACACATTGCTGCCTTGCTGCTTCAGGCAGCTGCCTTAGAACACTCTCTTTGCAGGGAAGTCCCAGCTGAGCTGCGCAGGTTAGCACGGGGCGGACAGGTGAACCTGGACATGGAAGATCACCGTGACGAGGAGTATGTGAAACCTAAAAGTGTCTTCAGAGCTTTTACTGGAGAAGGACAGAAGCTGGGCAGGTGAGAAGATGGCGACACTGGTTTAATACACATAATGCAAAAGAGTCACTCGAGCTTTGTGAGGTGGAGCCTTCTGATTCATCCTTCTGAAAGACAGGCACTGGGTGCCTGTGGGATGGGAGGTGTTTCTCTAAGGAAACAAGGCTCACTGACGTGTACTGTGAGGTGGCCAGGAGCCAGATCCCTGGTTTGGAACCTCCATGGTGTGTTGCATTGGAGCAGTGTTTCCAAGTCACACTTTCCCCTGTTAACTTGTGGGTGTGAGGACCCGTGGTACCAAAGGGGATGGTAGAGTTGAACTTCTAGACAAGTTCCTGCTGACTGGCTGACTCAAAAATTCTGACTTCCACCTTGGTTGTGGAGGAGCCCTGGTAGCTGGGCCTGGCAGGCAGCGAGCTTGGTGCCTTGTCTGGTACTCTGTAGCCAGGTGAGTTTGGTCTCTAACAGCTCACCTTGCGTCTCCCTGTTGGCAGCACCGTGCCCCAGGTGATGGGCACCAGCTCGCCAGCCCAGCAGGCAGAGAATGAAGCCAAAGCCAGTTCTGCCATCGTGATCGATGAGTCGGAGCCCGTCACCAACATCCAGATCCGGCTCGCCGACGGCGGGCGCCTGGTCCAGAAGTTCAACCACAGCCACAGGTACGAGCACGGTAGGGAACACAGGCAAGGCATAAATGGCCCTGAAGGACAGGTGGAGCAAATGCTAAAGTTCTGGATAGCCTGCCAGAAGGAGCTCTGGACATCCTTCTATACAAGTGAAAGGGAATAAAATTGTTGTGGTATTTTTAAGACAGTTGCTAACTGTTGGGTAGGATTTGCTTTCCAGACTGGGATAGATTATAGCTAGTGACCTGACACCTGGGAGCATAAGTGTTATCAGCAGAACTTTCCTTGATCGCTCCTGTAAAAAACTGAATCTCTTCTAAAGGCTTTGGAAACTGGCAGATAATTAGGAACCTGGTTCAGTTAGTCTGACTCAATTTAGATTTTTCTATTGGGCTGTTCCTGTGCTGAATGGAGCACCAAGGGATGCTCTTCCCACAATTCTGTTCCTTTTGACGAGCGAGGTTGGCTTAGATACACCACTGCTTCATTAGAAATCTCTTGAAATCCTTCTCACCTTCCTGATCTTGTAATTTATACTCCTTCCTCCAGCTTCTATAAGGGTCAAGCTCAGGGCAAAAAGTTACAAAAACGTCTGCCTGTGACTGCGTTCTGGAAATGGATCCTGTGTCACTGTGTGGCTGCTCACAGGAGCTGAAATCCTCAGGGTTCTGCTGTGTGTGGCAAGCTCGGAAAGTGTCAGTTTATTAATTGTTCATAGCGAAGGGTTTGGAGGCTTTCAGTTTCAGATAACCCCCAGACAACAAGGAGAACACTGAGCTGAGTCTGTAGCCCAGAAAGCAGCTGCTGCTATTTCACTAAACAGGAGCAGGTTGAATCAGAATAGCTTGTGTGGCCTGTGGTGAGAGCTGGAATACAAATGCAGAGCTGCAGGGCTGCGCACTCTGGGCACAGCAGCCGTTTGTCCAGGCTGTGCAGTAACAGCATCGCCCTGTGTTTGATCCCTTTGGACAGGATCCGTGACATCCGGCTCTTCATAGTAGATGCTCGGCCAGCGATGGCTGCCACCAGTTTCGTCCTCATGACCACCTTCCCCAATAAAGAGCTGACTGATGAGAACCAGACCCTGAAGGAAGCCAACCTGCTCAACGCTGTCATCGTTCAGCGGTTGACATAAAGGACCCCAGCTCTGGCCACACCACCGCGGCGCGCGGGGCCGTCTCCTCCCGTGTGCGCGCCGGCGCCGTGCCACGCAGGCCCACATCTGCTCGTAGCTCTGGGTTCTTAGGTCTTGGTTGGACTTCTTCTCTTTAGTTGCATTTCCCATGGGGTTTTTTTGTGATGATGATGATGATGATGATCAGTGGACTTCAAAATAAATAAATGAAACCAATTCATTTGGAAAGGAGCTGCAGCCTCTTGTGCCCCAGATTCCCCCGGGAGAGTTCAATTACCTTGTGGATTGAGTTACTGCACTCAGAAAGGGGAGGAAGGCAAGGGGGAAGGGAACTCCTGGGAGCAGTTTCTGTCAGTGGACTGCTCACCACAGTCCTTTCTCTTCCCTCCAGGGACTGCTGTAAAGTACTCCCTTTTTTTTCACACATTAAATACAAGTTATCTGAGAATAGGTGTCTGATTGTCAGGATAACGGTTGCACTCCTGTAAAAGCATTGTGGGGGAAATCGTTGTAAAAAAACTCAGAGTGGGGAAAACTCTGACATGTGTGAAGTGCAAGGGTTTAACACTTCCCATGCTTTTCTGGAGAGAAATCCCTGACTTTCTTTCCTTCAGCAGAACTCTTGGGGCATTCATTGCAGTCCCCACCTGCTCTGCCTTTGCTTTTTCCGACAGGCCAGACTGGCTGCAGGTTTAAATTGCTGTATTCTCTGAGAAACCCTGCTGCTGACTTCTTTCCAAGAAGGCATAAAGCTGAATCAGCTTGAAGTGACTGGAGGCAAACAGAGTCTGTCTTAGTGGAAAATAAGTTCTGTTCTGAGAGATGAATTATTGAGATGATTGGAACAGCTTGGGTGGAAAAACTCAAGGCTGTAGTACCCTTTAATGTGTTTCTTCTCCTCTGCCGAGGACTAACATAGCTGAACTCCTGGAATTCTCCAGTGTTGATCTGTTCTGTTTGTGTTTAGGGCTCAGGTCTCCTTTCCCTCCTTTGAACAGAATCCTGAGGGTGAATTCCTTACGCCCAGACACGAGGCACTGGTAGCGCTGGCATAGCTGCCATGGAGTACTGTGCCATGGCACTTTGCACTGCCCCTCAGCTGCTTCTGTCTTTGTTCAGGGCTTCCAGGCAGAGCCCAGAGCTGTGCTGAGCCCTGGGCTGCACCACCGGCTCCCTGGGAGTGGGGTCCTTGGGAAAGGCTGCGCTGCTGCCCTGCCGAGGGCTGGAACGCTCCCTCCCCATCCTGCCTTAGGCTCACCTGAGCCCCGCGGCCCTTGAGCTGTCACTCCACCCCCCTCAGCGCTCGGAAACTTCCAGGTCCTCCCCTTGGTGCGAGCAGAGGGAGCTCGGGAGCAGCCTGGGGAGGGCCGGCAGGTTGGGCAGGTTCAGCGTGAGGAACTCGCTTGGCTGCCTGTAGAACACAAACCAGAGAGCAGCCCTCAGCAAGGGCATTTTTACAGCAGTTTCTCAACTGACAGCTGAACTAACTCACAATTTTCATTACTAAATGGACATAGAGTGTGCGTAACGACCAATTTGTAAATTATTGTGACAATTGCCATTAAAAGCCCGCAAACAGGAAAACAGTGTTCGACCCTTTCTAATAAGAGCTGCCATCTGGTCTCAGATTTTGAATCCTGCTCATTGAGGGTGCCTCCTCTTCGGGTTGCTCTGCGAGCAGACTGCCTGTGCTGAGCTGTCTTCTACTAAATGAGATTCAACCTCTCAGCAGCATTTTTAAAGATTATTTTTTGTAACAGAAGAGCTTGGGGCTCACCTGCCTGTGCATCACTTGCTGGTGATGTGTGATAACCAGTGAGTAACCTGTGTGAACCAGCAGGGAGAATTGAGAATTTCCTTCAGAGCTAAATAGAGTCACAACTGCTTTGTGGAGTTCTTGAATCCTGATCTTCACATGTGCCATTTTGGGGAGTTGGGACAGCATCTTCAGAGTGCTGGACAGGATGTGCCCCTAGACCCAGAAAGTTTATCTAACAGAAAGGGAGCAAGTTACTTGTCTCCTGCTTCTGCCTTTGTTAGCCAGGGCCATCAGAGCACTGAGGTGCCCAGCTGGTGTCCGTGGTCTTTGGATGAACTGGCCACATTGGTGTCCCCAAATTCAGTGAGTGTTGGCAGCCAGACAGCAACCCCCCCAAGCTGCTGATCCCAAGGTTTTGCTGTGCAGATTCTGCTTACCGATGGGAACTTTCACATCAGCTTTGCTGCCAGTTCTCTCCTTGCCGGTGGGAGGGAAAGGGGATAAACTCAGGGATTTTTCTCTGCCTGAAAGAGGGAATTTCCCCTGGAGCCGGAGGGTGGCAGTGCTGCAGAAAAGCCGCTCTCCCTCCAAGGCTTCTTTGAGGAGCTCTGCCGGCTCCTGCTGGGGGCTGTGCTCCGGAGTGTCCGTGAGCACCTCTGGGACACCGCTGCCAGCTCCTCCTGCTCTGATTCTCTCCTTGGTTTCTGTAAGTAATGAGCAGTGCTTGTCTCCTGATGAGCAGGTCAGCTCTGCCCCACTGCCTGAGGGAGTGCTGAGGTGGGATCAGTGACCAAGGTAGACCTGTCTTCTTCCAAACCTGACAAAAGGGCCTGTGGAACCAAGTGGAAGTGACATACCTGCAATCTCCTATATTGAACTGTTTCCTTCTGTGAGCTGGTGAAGTGTTGCACTCTAAAATAAAATAAGCTATAAAGCAAAAATGATAAACCGATTAACAAGAAGGGGTAATACAACAGAACAGGAAAAAAAGAGAGAAGGAAAGAGACACCATGAATTTGTAAATAAAATCACCTTCTCACTTGCACAATCATGTCCCTGGAAGAATTCAAGGTCAGGTTGGACAGGGCTTAGAGTGGGCTGATCTAGTGGAAGGTGTCCCTGCCTGTGGGAGGAGGCTGGAACAAGAGCTTTAACATCCCTTCCAACCCAAAGCACCTCGATTCCATGATTCTATTTGATGGTGTGCCACGGCAGTAGACGAATTTCTGACACTCGTGTAGCTTTTGATTATTAGCGAGTTTGACTTCCTCTGGTAAAATCTCTTGCATTTGTCATTCCATTTCTGTGTTCTAACAAAGTCATAGGCCAAGACTGGGCTTTTCTGATATTTATGGTCACAAAACTGATATTTACGGTCACAAAAATGTCCTTTTTCTCCTTCTTTGTCTGAGAAGTGTTTCCCTGCAAAATTTTCTTTTTTTTTCATTGATCATTCTCCCACAAGGAGGTCGTGCCTGTATTCCTGGCCTTTCACACCCCAGTGTTAAAGCAGTGCTCCACATCTCACATGAAAACTCCTTTTCAACTTCTGGGTTAGATAGAGCTCAGTTTCAGGACTGTGCTGTTCTGTCTGGAGCTGATGTCTTTCACTGTATCCAACTGTTTCCTCCAAATGCTGCATTTTAACAGTTTTTCCTCAGCTGGGTAACTGTAGGACTTCCTGGGATTTTTTTCCTTCATATGCAGTTCTTTGTTTCCTCTTCTCTCCTTTCACATGTCCTCGTTGCTAAGGTTTAGTTCCTGTGTTTTCTGATAGCATTTTACACCATTTCCTGGGAACTTTGCCTCCCCCTCTGTAATGCTGCTTTTGCTGTGGGATGTTTCCTGGTCTGTGTTTCTTACATGCTCAGTGCTCTGCTTGCCTCAGGAGCTTCTGCTATCCCAAGGCCACGTGTTTTTTCAGTGATCCTGCTGTAGGAACACCTATTTCTAAGTGTAGCTGTACTTTCAGCTGCCTGTTCAGGTAAAACAAAATCAACAGCACGAAGCAGCAAGTTTGGATTGGCTTGTTTTGGCCCCAGACTTGACTAGCTCAGCTGGCAGATAAATGGAAGCAGCATAAAAGATACGGAGAAAGAAATCCCAGTGGGCACAGCAGCACTACTAGAGGATGACTGGAAACTTAGGCCCTTTTTTTTTTGTCTTGTTGCTTTTTGTTATAATCAGTTATATTCAATTTAGGCTTTGCTTCTCATTGTTGGACAACCCTGCATCCTTCCAGAAGGAAAAAGTGACCTTCTGCTTCGTGAACAGGTTTTCAGCTCCCTGTGTCTTGACTTAGAGTGATTAAAAGGATGTCAGTTTGCTCCTGGGATGTTATCTGGAAGTTCAGTCAGGAGGTTTTCTTTTGAAAGCAGCTCTGTTTTACAGATCCTTTGTTACTAAGAAAAAGGACCTTGAATTGAGGTTTTTTCTGATTCTGTAGTTCTGAAAAATGTGCTCAGGGGATTGATGTCACAATCACGTAAAAGAAGATGCTGTGGGGCTCTTCAAAGCCCAGCACCATGAGGGGAGGAGCTGTGATACCTGTGCTAATCTTTGAGCAGGAGCTGCTGTCTGTGCTGGAGTTTGCTGTTCAAGGTACCTCCATGAAGGATTGCTGGGTTGTGAAAGGAAGAGGGCCAGCCCCTTACTGCTTCTGAATGACCTTGCTGGTGAACCAGATGGAGACTGGTACTCTTAAATGAGAGATTTAATTAAGCAATGAAGTTGCTTTTCTTACCAAGTTGTGAGTTTCCATTGGTGTTTGCTTGGTAAACGTGGATCCTCCAAAGCAGGGTGTCTGACAGCCACTCCAGGCAGGGCTGGGAGCTGGAGCCCACATTTCTCAGCTCTGCCTGCTGCCAGCAGTGCTTTCCTGGCATCCCAGCTGCATCCCCATGAAAGAAAAGCTTGACAGCTCCTCCCATGCTGGGAGACTCAGAGCAGACTTCTCCAAGCTGTGTGTTTCTGTACCTGTCCTGCAGGCACAGGTGCACAAACACTCACATCACTGCTCTGCCTGGTGTGAGGAGAATCAGCCTTGGCACACAGCCATGAATCCTGCAGAGCTGGGTCTCTTCACCTACATCCTTGGGAACGAGGTACCACTGCCCTGCCAGATTTATGGTGTGCTTTGGGCAGTTTTATTTTACCTCAGGAAGGAAAAAAGACTAAAGTTATTTGATGCCTGCTGAGAGTTCAGCTGCAAGTCTCCTCCTCACCCAGGTAAGTGGTGCATGTGCTGTGCCACATGGCATGAGCACACATGGCTGTCACAATGGCCCTGGCAGCTGGTGCAGTGTGTCACTGTGGCTCACTTGGGGACTTCCATGGGTTCCAGAGTGCTGAGTGGGCTCCCAGGGCAGCATTGATGGACAGCTAAACAAACACACACTGTCCAGCCAAGGGAGCAGCTCACTGCAGGCACAGGCCAGGTGATGGGGCTGCCAGAATCCTGCAGGATTCCACACAAGTGGGAGGTGGAATCCTTTCTAGTTACGTGTGAGCGGTTTTCCCAAACCAGTCCCGTGTTTCCCAATTACACAGGTCTACAGAGAGCAGTACAATATTAATGATGCCACAGGCCCCCATCTTTGGCAGTTGAACAGCTCCAGTGTCAAGCACCTCTCAATCTACTAATTTATCATTTTGTGACTTATTTACAACATTCCTAAATGCTTATCTTGTTTACTGTTCTGTCTTGTCTGTACTGAACCTGTCAGTCCCATCCCTGGGAGTTCCTAAATAGAATCCAGATGTTCTTATTTATTCAGGTACATTTAATGACTTTCCTTAAATTAACTCTTTAATGGCTTATGGGGCCTATGGTGGCAACAGGTTCCCTCCTGCTTCATCCATTTTGGTGGCTATTAAGTCCTGGCTCCTGTCCCACCAAGAGAAGGCAGCTGTGCTAAGGGGAAGCCAAGAGCCACTGCTCTAGCCACATGCCTAGAGCAATGAAGGAAAGGTAAACCTTTGGAAGACTTGGTGGAACACATCCAAATGCTCCCCCTTGCTGGTGTGCCAAAAAAAAAAAAAATCCCCACTTGCTGGCTTTAGGCTGTGTTTTACTTTATTTGTTTTCAGTGGGGCTTCCTTGCCTGAGCAGCCCATCTCTAGGTCACAGTGCCCTGAGAAAGCCCTGTTCAGCCAGCATGGCTTGGATGGAAGCTCTTGGTATCACACATTCCTGGGCCCTGGGCTGACAGGACAGGGATCTTAAGATTTTACAGTGGAGAAGAGGGTTTTGGGGAAGTTCCTTTGCAGTGAGTAATTCCAACAGGACGTTGTTTCTCAAGCTCCAGAGCTTTGGTTTCTCTGAGCCTTTTGCTGAATATCTGCAGCAGAACATGGGGTGTAGATGCTGTGTTGATGAGTATTTCCCTTTTCTTTTAAAACATTTTTAAGCAACTGATAGAAAAAGATCAGTTAGTGATGGAAGAGGCATCATCCTCTCACTCCAGCCCCTTGGTGGGGTTTCAGGCCTTGGCACAGAGTGTTACTGGAGAGCTCAGTGCTTGCAGCAAGTCACCCAGTGTACAGCAGCGATTGGGACTGGTGCTTTTCACCAAAATGTGCCTTTCCAGCACCAAGCTGAGCCCTGCTGTCACACAGGCGGGCTGTGAGCTCCCCATGCTGCTCCCCAATCGTGACATCCTGTCGAGCTCCAGTGGGTGACGCTGCCTCCTGTGAGGCACTGAGGGCACGACAGAGGCTTTGGGAGGAGCCGAGCCAGGCAGGAATAAAGCTTCCCTGTGTTTGGGGATAATTGTGCACTGACTTAGCCAGGAAGCAAGAGCTACTCAGCTACTTGGAGAGGTAACTGCTGGTCAGCTCTTTGCTTTGTAGTCTGTGAGCAGCAAATGCAGCTCTGTGCACCTGGGGAGTAAATGAGTGCCAAAGAGCCAGAGGATTAACTGCTGAGTACAATTTCCAAAGTACCTTGTGTCTGTCCAAATGCAATTGTGTAGTGTGTGGGTAGAAAATGGCCTAGGAAAAAAAAATAAAAATCAGGATTTGATATTTCCTTTTGAGTTTCCCCTTCCCTCTTGAATGGGGAGAGATGTATTTTGCTTTCTTACAGAGATGTGTGCCAAGATACGCTGGTGGGAAATGGGGATTTGGATCCCACCACACTGGCTGTGGTCCAGCGTGAGTGATATTTGTTATCTGGGATCTCAGTAAAACAGCAGTGAGGAGAGATGCCACTGACTCATTTGTACTGTGCTGTATTAACCAAGTTCTGAGTCAGCCTGTGAAATTCAGGTGGTTTAGATTAACCCCCACTGGACAAGGGAAGGCTGAGTTGAAGATGACACATTGTAATGAACCTTGCAGAAAGGGTGCTCAGTTCCCCTTGGATACAGGATGTGGTACAGAGGCACTAACACAAATTTAATGCTTCCACTGGGAGCACAGAGAGGGTTCTGCCTCTGCTCTTCTGCCTTGGCTGCTGCAGATAATTCCAGTCTCAAGGACTGAGGCAGGATGGGCTCTTGAAGAGCCGCCCGACGGGATTAGATGTGCCAAATAGACAATGAGCGGGCAGAGCGGTGGTGCCATCCCTCCCTGCCAGCCTTTTCCAGTGCCTTCTGTCCTCTGAAGCCAATTTCTCCCTGTGCTTTGCTTTGCCCAGCACTTGCAGCAGTGCTGGCTGTGAGCTGTGAGCACGGCTGCCTTGGGAACGCCGCTGCTCCCACACAGCCAGCGCCAAGGAACTGGGCTCCACCGCTCTGCATGCAGCAGTAATTTTTGGTTTGTGATGCCGAGACTGGTGGATGCTCTGGGCTACAAAAGGACTGTGAAAGGGAACTGAAATGCACCTTTCTTGTCACCAGGTTAAAACACTGTGAGGTCTGCACTGCTATAGGAGATCTCTTGGCAGCTCACAGGCTGAAGGAGGCTGGAAATGGCAGATCTTCCAATATAAAGTAAAAACGTATCCATGTATCCACATAGATGTATCCATGCTCACTGACCTTGTCCTGGGACTTCGCACAAGCACCTGGAGTGACAAGGGGTAATGGCTTCACACTGACAGAGGGCAGTCAGATGGGATATTAGGAAAAAATTCTTCCTTGTGAGGGTGGTGAGTCTCTGGCACAGGTTGCTCAGAGAAGCTGTGGCTGTCCCATCCCTGGAAGTGTCCAAGGCCAGGCTGGACAGGGCTTGGAGCAACTTGGTCTAGTGGAAGGTGTCCCTGCCTGTGACAGAGGCTTGGAACAAAATGATGTCTCTTCCAATGCAAAGCATTCTGTAATTCTGTGAATAAGGAGTCCAAGCTGGGTTCCAGGTCTTCTTTGGGAGAGAGGGGCTTCTCTTGTGGAGTGACCTGTGGCAAGGACCTGCCTGTTTCCACTGCCCTCTCCCTGCCTATTGCTGCCACTCTGCCTGCCTGCTCTGGGTTTCACATCCTGGTTCTTTGCAGCTGGTGGTTGCTGGTGCTGAGGCAGGAATGTTGAGCTGGCTCTAGGGTGCTCCTGTAGTGCTCTGGAGCTCAGGCAAAGGCCTTCTTCCACACATCCCTGAGATCTCATTGTGGGAGCAGCCTGGGATGGGGGACAGTTGCTGGACACAGCTTGACCTTTGGGGAGCAGTTGGGGCTTTGGGGAGCAGATTTCTCCACTTGACCGCAGAAAGCCAGGGAATGACTGCCCCGAGTATATGCTGCACTGTGAGCCCTGACAGAGTTCCTGCCTCTGTGGGCAGGGTCTGGCTACGCTCCCACAGGGCAGCTCATTTCCCCCATATCATCTCCCCCTGGAGCCTCACAGGTGCTGTACCTTCACTTGTCAAATCCCCAGGCAGCTCAGATCTGCATTTGCAGCAGCTACTTGATGTGCAAGGCAGAGTCTTCCTCACCCCAGACAAGGAAGGCTCTGCCTCCCTGCCACGTGCAGGATGTGGCTGTGTCTGCTGTCACACTTCTGGCCATTGTGAAGATGCTGAGCTGCACAGGTCGACCCAAGGCACTCTCCCAGAGAGGAGAGTGGTCTGCAGAGAGGTAGGATCAGTGTCCCAGGGTGCAGCTTTCTCACATGCAGAGGCGCATTTCACACGTGCAGCTCACCCTCGCGAGTGCACTCGCCCACGCGGAGCCTGCCCGGCTCGAGCCGCAGGCTGTGGGGGTGGTTTGATGTGTTTATGACTCAGGCTCGAGAACACATTGTTAAAGCAGAGCTCTGCGTTGTGGTGTTGTTGCTGACTTTCAAGTGAAATGGGCAGAGCCGTGCAGAGCGCTGTCCTACCTGCTGAGAGCATCAAGAGAACAAAAGCTACCGCAAAACCGTGCAGCCCTGAGAAATGCCTTTGTAATTTTAGAAATACAACTGCTGTGGAAATAAGATGTTGTATGCCTAAGTGCTCCTTGGTGGTGCAAGCCTCAGCCTTCCCCGCGGGACAAGGCTTTTGAGATTGCATGCCTGCAGTCTGGAATACAAGGGACCTGACTCTCACTGTGGGTTGTAAAAGGCAGAAAGTAAACTGGGACCAGAAGCTGAGAGGCAGGAACAGGCTGGCACAGGGAAGGCAGACACTCTGCTCCCCCGGGTGTGCAAGGAGAAGCTGGGCCCTCCAGCCTGGTGGGCAGAGCAGCGTCAGTGCTTTTTCTGTGGCAGGGGCTGTGGAGGAGTTATTGCTAATTACTGCGTGAGGGAAACTCATTCAGTGCCTTCTGGAATGCTGGTTTTTGGGATTGTGCCCCTGATTTTGTACACTGCTCCCTACTACCATTACAATGAGGGTCTGTCATCCCTCAAGGGTAGCTGTTACCTCGACTGATGTTAGTGGCACAGCAAGCTGTCCCCAGCCCAACCGGGCCAGAGAGGTGGCAGGTTGCCCCTTCACCCTAAAAGAGATGAGGGAGGGGAGAATTTGAGGCATTCCTTGACTCAGTTTCCTGGCTCCCCAGCTGTCCATGTGATGCTGCAGCCTGTCCCTCTGCCCAGCCTCCTGCACAGCAGCCCTATGCCCAGTGTTCATTCCTCCTCACTCTCTGCAGGGCTCTTCTGGAGGAGCTCACAGCCTTTTACAGCTCTTTCTGAACCAGGCCTGGTGCCTGAGATGGCTGTGTGCCCCACAGGGCAAGGGAGCCTTCTGTGTCTTTCAAAAGGTGCTGTGAAATTTCTGAGTGCAGGGCAGAGCCCACCTCCTGCACTGGAGCTGCTCAAGGATCGGGAAAGCCAAAACGTGCTCTGACCAAGAACCTGAGGTTCTCACCAGCCTGTTAGCCCTGACCATCATCCAGGGTGGCCTGTGCTGAGAGAGGAGATCAGCCCTGGTCTGCTCTTCCTGGCAGAATGGCCTCAGGACAGGTCTGCTTGTAGGAGAGCGAGTGTCACCAGGGCCACGCTGCTCCAGCCAAGCCCGGATGAGCTGTCCACCCTCAATGTGGCCTTACCCTGAATCCCACAGGATACTCCTGGTCTTGTTTGATGCTGAGGGAATCACACTAGATTGCAAATTCAGTTTGGGGCTGGGGGGAAGTCAGTGCTGTGGTGTTTACTGAAGTTAACCACATAGAAATAAAAGAGAGGTTTTGCCATCAGCCCTTTTCCTGCTTGCCTGAAACATTCCTTTTGCTTCCTCTGCTGATCTGTAGAAATCCCCTGGGCTCTGGTCTTTGCAGTCTCTCTCCTCACTGCCTCCATTACAGTCACTTTAAGCCTGATGCAATTTATACTTTTTAATGTTACAGAACTTGAAGCGCTGCATTGTGGTTCAATAGAACAGGAAAGGACAATGTCAGAGCTCAGCAGAGCACTGTGCCTCAATTAAGTCTGTGTCTCATTTGTTAGCAGCCTCTCATCTCCTGCAAATATGCCTTGAGGAAAATCAGGGGAAACACCAGAGATGTGACCCTGTTGACAAGACAAGCCCAAGAGGAGCAAATGACACAGATGCTCACTGATCAGCTTTTGCCTTGGAGCTCTGGCTGGTGGAGGAGTGGGTGGGGGATCAGAGAAAGGTTTGGTTTGAAACAGACCTTAATGCTTATCTCATTCCATGGGCAGGGACACCTTCCACTAGACCAAACTGTGTCAAACCCCACCCAACCTGGCCTTGAACGATTCCAGGGATGGGGCACCAACAACTTCTCTGTGCCAGTGTCTCACCACCCTCAAACAGTGGGTTGGAACAGGAAAAGAGGCTGCCAGTGTGCCTGGTCCCTCAGATTTGCTCTTCAAGAGACTCTGAAGGCTCATGAACATGGAGCACCACCGAGCAGGACCCAGGGATCCAGGCTGGCCCAAGGGAGGGTTGTGTGTTGGAAGCACTGCACCCTGACACCGAGATTCCAGCAGCTGGGGAAGTGCCCCACAGCACTTCCCACATGTCCACGGAATGCAGATGAAACACTGGCTGGAACAAGCTGCATCGTGCTGCTGCTCACAGCCTTTCCCCAGGACTTCTTTCCCCTTCCAAACTGTTGTTCTCCTTTTCTCCCCCTGTTGGAGCCATTCCACATCTCTCTGAAAATTTTTGGAAGAGGCTGGGGTGCAGTCTGCTACTGGCTTCCTGGTCAGCAAGAGCTTGAGGAGAAAATATGGCAAAAAGTTGGTCCCACGGTGAATGTCTGTGAAGATACCTCAGGAGAGTCTTTGCTGTGTTTAAAGTCCTTGAGTGGTAGCACAAAGATGCAGCTGAACACTCCACTGGCAGGTGAGGTTTTTGAGGGATTCAGTGCTCCGAGAGGCCAGTGTGGTGGGACATACAGAGTCAATTGTGCCAGCAGCTCCTCTCCAGGCTCTAACTGGGGGCAGATCTTGCATGCAGAGGGTCACTGCTGCCCCAGGGTTCTGCTGCAGGGCAAGGACTTGAAGCAGTTAAGCAAGAAAATAAGAGATGTTAGACCCTCAGACATTACATTTTCTCTCAAATGCTGGTGCTTTCTCTCACAGATTTGGTCTCACAGTAGCTGGGCTGTGGTTTGGAGGTCGGGGAAGAGGCTGCACTGTGTAGCTCAGCTTGTGCAAGGAGCAGTGTCATCACCTTATCTGAGGGTCACATCTGGCCAGCTCTGCTTCCTCCTGAGGGCTGCTCCAAGCTCTGTGCTGTCCAGGGTGCTCTGCTACAGCAAGGTGTGATCCCTATCCTGCCTCCCTGAAATTCCTGTAGCATCTGTTCAGGTACAGCTTCTTCCAGACTGTAAGGACCATGGTTCCTGGGGCTCACTGTCTCACACACCATCCTGTGCTGCGAGGGACGGGGCACAGCCAGCTGGGGAGCCCCAGCCTCTCTGGGAAGGGACCTGGAACAGAGCCTGGCAGAGCTGCAGCTGGGCAGTCTGAGGGATGGATGCAGTTTGAAGCCATTGCCCATTGTCTGACCCCTGCCTGACTTCTCACCAGGTTTCATGAGTGCCTGTGCTCCTTTTAACCCACGTCAGGTGGAGTGTGGCAGCCAGGAATAAACCCGGGCTGGAGGGGCTGAGTTCATCCAGACACGGATTTGCTGTGCTTTCAGGATGTGCTGCTGTGGGGGAAAGTCATTGCTTCCTGTTGTTTCCTGTTCCCTGTCCCAAAGGCCTGGTTTGTGTCTGGAGCCCCTCTCTCTCCCAGCTGGCAGGCAGGGGGAGGGGGTCCTGCTGCAGCCTCCATCCTGCCACCTCTCCAGAGCTTCTTCCTGGCCTGGCAGGTGCTGGCAGATCTGGGCAAGGCAGATCCATGCTTTCCTCTGGACTGCAGTGCTGGGAGAAGGGCCCCCACCAGCCCCAGAGCAGCACTGAGACAATGGGGTGAGGAGATGTCACTTAGCCTGGTGAGAACACAAGCAACACAGGGGTTGTTTTTGAGAGGAAACTATTTTTGACCAGTTCTTAGGGAAAATACTGCTGAGATAGTGGATGTCTTTGTGCTCAGACTGCCCTTTCATGGGGAACGGTTTAGAATTTCTTTGAATAAAGGTGCAGCTGAAGCCAGCAGTGGGTTAAAGCATGAGCAGAAAGAACACCTGGCAGCAGGGGGATGGGAGTCAGCTCTGTCCACCTGCCTGGGCCATGTCACCTGAGTCACTTCTAGGAAAACAGGAGAGAATGGGCTGTACTGCCTCTGGTCAGCAGCTGGGAGGGGTTGGCAGCTTGTCCTGGGTTTTGACACGTTGGGAGGTTATGGCAGAAGTGTCAAATGAATTTCAAGAAGGGCTGAACTTTTAAATCGTAGCCCATAGCTACATCTCCCACAGCAGCATCTTCAAAAGCTGCTGGCACCCCCACATCTCTCCTGGCAACAGTGAGGGGGCAGTGGGGGGAGAGGGGGAAATCAGCCATCCTGGGGCTGTAGTACTGGGCTGGGCTCAGCCTTGTGCAGAGGCAGAGAGGGAGGCTGGTTATTTTTAGGGCTGGAGCTGGATCTGACCATAGGGTGACCTTGCAGCTCTCCAGTCTGGTGCACACTGGCAGGATTTGAGCAAATTGCCCCCCAGTTGTGTGATGAATTAATGCAAAGCCTTAACTCTCAGGGTGCAACACTGCAATCAGTGGGGCCATGGTGTTTGAGAGTGGTGTCAGGATGGTCACAGCAGCCCTGGCTCAAAAACATTTCTCTGATGCACAAAGAACCTCGTGGTTTTTTGGTGGTTTTTTGGTTTGTTTGTTTGTTTTTGGGTTTTGTTTGTTTGTTTGTTTTGGTTTTTGGGGGTTTTTTTCCTTTCTTGTTGTTTAGTTTTCTGGAGAGTGAAGGCTCTTCCTTGGGATCACCAGGCTCAGCCTGGCCAGGTGCTGTATGCACTGCACTCTGCCACTGCCTCGCTTCCAGTCTGGCTGCCTCTGGATTTAGGAGCAGTACAGGAGCAGGGTCACTGCCCTGGTCCTGCTGGCCACACTATTGCTCACCCAGGTGCCACTGCCCTTCTTGTCCACACAAGCTCATGTTCAGCTGCCGCTGTCCAGCACCCCAGATCTCTCCACAGATTTCCAGCCGCTTGGTCCCAAATCTGGAGCACTGCATGTGGTTGCTGTGACCTGAGGGCAGGACCTGACACTTGTCCTTGTTGAATCTCATATCTTTGTCCTCGGACCATCGATTCAGCCTGCCCAGATCCCTCTGTGGATCCGTCCTTCCCTCCGGCAAATCCAGAACTGTGTGGTGCCTGCCAGCCCACTGCCGCCTGGGGTGGTGTTTCTGTAGCTCAAATAATGTCCCTTTTATTTTTTACAGTATTAAATCTCAATGGTCATGCTTGTCCCTCTTTCTGATATTTCTGGCATTTCTGACTTTGTGAGTTCTGTCAGCGGAACAGATGATGAATGATCCTGAGGGCAGGGAACGACTGGGGCAGAATTCACTAGTTTTCAAGCCTTTGTGTTTTCTCAAGAGTTTAGGCACCAGAATGTGACCTGAACCTGTCCTGGGTCTGACCAGCTGGACCCTGAGCAGTGAGGGGTTGGCCAAACCTGGCTGAGCTCCTTGCCCCCACTGAAACACTGCTTGTTGCAGTGACTTTGCTGCTGGTAAGATGAGCAGGTTATGCCAGGGACTTAAAAATAAAAAAACAAACCAAAACATCCCACCCAGAGCAAGAGCTGCTGTGCCTGACGTGTGCAAGCGTGCCTGTGCCAGTGAGGCAAGGGCTCCAGCGTGGGCTTACATCCAGCAGCATTTTTCCCTTTCAGATCCTTGTTTATCACTAGCTCTTGTAGAGAGAGCAGGCCTAGCTCTCGGCAAAGAAAGCATTACTAAGTAGGGATGAGAACATGCCCCTTTTTCTACCCTGTTGTTTTTCACCTTGACTCAGGGCCTCACACATCTGCCCTCCTGATGTGGGAAGTCAGGGACCACTGGCACCTTCAGTTTATTGGAGCTTTAATGTAAAACATAATGCTATGGCATCAAAAAAGAAAAAACCCACCCTTGGTATTTCAGTATTTAAAAGATACAAGCAAGGGACAGGAGCAATTAACACTTGCTTCATGCTATTATCTGTTATTTTAAGAGTCACCTCCTCTTGTGTCCCATTTTAATGCACTTGCTGAGAATCCTGGCTTTTTATTAGTCTCTTGGCTGTCCTTGGAAATTCTCTGCTCCCTTGTGGAGGCTCAAGTTCACCTCCTTGAAATAAAGAAATAGGACGCTTTGAGGCAAAAAGCCTGTGCCTGGAGTGATTCTCTTTTTGACCAAAAAAGAAAACAGTTGCTGCTGTTTCCATAAAAAAAGTCCTTTTGAGTGTGGGATTGTTCAAACCTGCATATCTTCTGCTGAGCCTGTCCCAGTGATGCGGGGCCAGCACTGACCTCCATCTGCACGGTGGGGAGTAGCATTAATCACAGTATCATTACAGTTGGAAAAAACATTTAAGATCATCAAGTCCCAGCATGACCAAGGCCACCAAACCATGGCCACTAAACCATGTCCCCAAGTGCCACATCCACATGTCTTTTAAATTCCTTCAGGGATGACTCCACTGCCCTGCACAGCCTGTGCAAGTGTCTGATCATCCTTTTGAACAAATTTCCCTCAATATCCACCCTAAACCTCCCCTGGCACAGCATGAGGTCATTTCCCCTTGTGCTGTCCCTTGTTCCCTTGGAGCAGAGCCTGACCCCGCCTGGCTGCACCCTCCTGTTGGGGAGCTGTGAGGGTGAGAAGGTCCCCCCTGAGCCTCCTTTTCTCCAGGCCGAGCCCCCCCATCTCCCTCAGCCTCTCCTGGTGCTCCAGCCCCTTCCCCAGCTCCATTCCCCTCTCTGGACATGCTCCAGCCCCTCAATGTCCTTCTCGAAGTGAAGGGCGCAGAGCTATCGAGGACTGAGGTGTCAGCAGTGCCGAGCACGGGGATGTCCCTGCCCTGGCCCTGCCGGTGACACTGGGGAGGGCACAGGCCAGGACGCTCTCGGCCTTTGCCGCTGGGGTTCCCACGGAGTCCTGGCTCGGCACTGCCGCCCTGACCGTGTCCAGTTCAGCGGAACAAAGGACAGGACGAGAGGGCACGGTCTGGAGATGCACCAGGGGTTTAGGTTGGACATTAGGTGAAATTCCTTCGCAGGAAGGGTGATTAGATTTTGGAATGGGCTGCCCAGAGAGGTGATGGAGTCACCGTCCCTGGAGGTGTTTAATGATGGACTGGACGTGGCGCTCAGTGCCCTGCTGTAGTTGACAAGGTTGTGTTGGGTCAGAGGTTGAACTCGCTGATCCCAGAGACTTTTTCCAACCTAACTGATTCTGTGGTGGGCCACGCACCTCGCGGGTGTGCGGGCTGGAAATGGCGATAAGGGGGCAAAGCCCGCAGGGCCCCGCGCACGGAGGGTCCCTCGTGGCCGGGCCCGCGTTCCCCCGGCAACCGCGCGGTGCCGAGATGGCGGCGGGCGGGGGGGCGGAAGATGGCGGCGGCCAGGGCGGCACCGCCGGGCGGGATCTATGGAAGGTCGGGCGGGATCTATGGAAGTGACGGGCGGGCTCTATGGCGGTGACCGCCGCGGCTGCGCACACGCGGCCCCTCCTCCGTCGGGCTGCGGGCGCTGCGGGTGCGAGCGGCACCGGCACCGGCACCGGCATGGGCGTGCATGTGGAGACCATCGCCCCCGGCGACGGTGAGCCGCGGCGAGCCCGCTCCCCTCCCACCCCTTCTCCCTGCCCACCCCGCGGGTCCCGGTGCGGGTCCCGGTGCCGCGGGGTGATGGCGCGTGTCTCCCCGCAGGGCGGACGTTCCCCAAGCGTGGCCAGACCTGCGTGGTGCACTACACGGGTGAGTGCGGGGCGGCCCCGGGAGCGGAGGGGCGGGAGGGTCGGACCGGCCCGGACAGCGAGGGAGCGGGGCCTGCCGCCCCCCTCGCCCCCGGCTGCCTGCAGGGACCCCGGGCGCGGCGGCTCGGATGGGCCGCGTCGCTCCATGGGGAAGAGGGGGGTCCGGGCCGCCACGGGGGCCTTTCCCGGGGAGCGCGGATGAGCCCCGGGCTGGGGATGGAGGTCCTGTCGGTGCCCCGTGGCCGTCTTTGTCCCCGTCTTTGCCGCAGCTTTTTCAATGAAGGAACCTTTCCCACGCGTATCCAGCCTTCTTTCTGGGGGTGCACTGGGGAACGACCCAGAGGGTTCGCCGGGGCGCAGGCAGGGGCACCCCGGGTAGAGCCCTGGGGTCCCAGGGCAGCCGAGACCCGTGGGCTGTGGGGCGGCCGGGCCCGCAGCCCTCATGGGGCCCCCCGGAGCTTTGGGGTCTGCTTCTTCAGAGCGGGGTCCCTCCTGCCACAGCTCCCTGCAGGAGTGCAATCACCCTCCCCAGACCTGCCCCACTCCCTTCTCCCTTGTGGGGTGACACCAGGGATACCCGTGGGGCCCTCCCAGACCTGCATCCTGGGGTTTTTTTGGGGCACCCTGGTGCGGGTAACCAGGGCGCTGTTGAGTGGTCGGGTAGTGCTTTGATGAGGGGCTGTCGCAAAGCCAGGGAGGGTCATGTCCTCCAGCAGCCTTCTGTGAGCTGAGGGGGAAAGAAACGAACCTTAGGACCCCAAAAAATGCTTGGGGGTCACTCTGGGGGCTCTTGTCCCCCTGGGCTGTCTTTTGTACAGCGTTGGCCCATCGGCGTGGTAAAAACGAGTTAATGACTCATTTGACTGTTTTTGCTAATAACCAGTTCGCCTTCCCGCCCCATCGCTTTCCACCTCCCCTTGCTCCCCTTGGGGGGCTGGGAGTGCCCCTCTCTGCGGAGCGGGGCCCGGCCTGCTGGGAGGGCTCGGCGGGCATCCAGCCCATCTGCTGCTCCTCCATCTCCCCCGTCGTTCCCGTTCCCTCGTCAGCAGGGAGAGGAAGCAGCCTGGTCTGCCCGGCCGCCCCGTTTCCTCCACCGGTGGGAGAACAAAGAGAGGCTGGCAGGCAGTCAAGTGGCTCCCGGTGGGCCAGTCCTGCCGCCTGCCAGCCCTCCCGACTCCCAACCCTCTGGCTCCCTGCGCCTGCTCTCCCCTCCTGCGCCGCTGCTGGAGCTTGGCTGCTCTCCCCAGTTCTGTCCTCCACCCCGGCAGAGCTGTTTGGGGGTCACCAGCATCCTGTCCCCACGTCACGGTTCTTCAGGCAAAGTGCTACGTGGTGACTTGCTCACAGCAGACCCTCCCCAGCAGCAGTGATCTGCTGTGACTGGAAGCGGTTCTCTAATTTCCTTTACTTTATTTTTTTGTTATTATTGTCTCCATTTGTCCTTTATCCCCACCCCTGTTCCGTCTGCAGGCAGCTCCTGCCCCCCCGCCTCGGCAGGCAGCAGGAATCAAACACCTCCAGGCCCTGATGCCATTTCCCTGCGTCGGCAGCGCAGTTCCTGCAGCCAGCCCTGCCAGAGCGGGGCTTGGCTCGTGGGAAACCTTACAAACCTTTGATTCCCGGCCTGGTTGCAATGCTCACCGATCCCAGAGCAGCATCAGGGATGGTGGCAGAGTGCAGTGCTGGAGGTGCCTAGCTCCAGGACTCCTTCCAGAGCCCTGTGCTGGCTCCGTCCCCAGCTGCCCTTTGCTCCAGTGCTGGGGGATCCAGCCTGTGGTGTGCAGGAGGCAGCTCTCCCTGTGCTGGGTTATGGATGCACAGGGGTTTGGGTAAAACCACTTGGGGAAAAAAACAGTGATCCAAGGGTGAGGGACTGTGGGTCAGCCAGAAGCTGGTGCTGCTTCTGCCTGTGTCAAGGCTCCTGCTCCATGGGGCATGGCCCTGCCAAGAGCATCCCAGAATGGACAGACAGCCCTGGTGTGGGAGGACAGTGCAGAGGAAAGAGGTGGAGAGAAGAGCAACCTCCTTGGAGATGACAGTTGTTTATGCTGGGGTTGCAGAGATGGAAATATATGGGGGGAGCTGGTGGAATTGAATCTGTTCTCCCTCCTTCCTTCCAGGTCTTGGGTCTTTCTGTGGAAAGCTTGTGACACAGGGTGTCTGAAAGAGCCTTTGATGTGAAATCTGCTACGTAGGGCTCTCAAAGGAACTAAATCAAGGATAAAGTTCCCTGATGCACCCAGTGTGTTCAGCATGCTTTGCTTTGCTTGCAGCAACTGGCATGGGATGGAATGGAATGTGGGAGTGAATCAGTGGGGAGAGGGTGTGGATTGGGGGCCAACAGAGCTAAGCCCCCCCGAGTCAGAGCAGGGAGCAGAGTGGGGCTGCTGTGCAGTTGGGGGTCCTGCAGTGCTGGTGCCAGGGGGACTGGCTGTATGGGGAGGCTGTGGGCACCCCACTCACTTCAGGAGGGGAAATGGGGGGATGTTGTCATTCTGGGGAGTGCCAGGACAGGAACAAGTGTGACATGGATTGGCCAAACGGTTTTGCCTGAGTGGCAAAGCACACTCAGCATGTGGGGTCTCTGAGGGAGTTGGGCTTGGAGCAGAGAGAGATACTGGAGGAAACCGCCTTTCTCCAGCAGGATGGCACTGAGGGGACCGCTGTCCTCCCTAGTGCCTGTGCACAGTCCCTGGGGCAGTGGTGCTCCCCTGGCTGCTCTGGGTGCTGCCCTCGATGCTCTCCCGCTGCTCAGCAAACACTCTGTGGTGGTGTTTCCTCCCAAGGTGTGCAACTGCTGGTCCATGGGTTGTGGCAACTGTGGGAACTCAGCGCTCTCTCCTGCACCCCCTTCCCTGCCTGTGCTGGGGTCCTCTGTCCTGCCAGGCCTGAAGAATGGTGGAGGCAGGATTGAACCTCATCCAGGCATCCCTGTCCTGAGCAGGGGTTTGGAGCATGCTGGGTATTCCAGGGCTCTGGGAAGGGTTTTCCATTCTGTCCCAGCTGGAGCAGAGGTGCCTGCCCCGCTGCTCTGGTCTCTTCTTGAGGGCCTAGCTCTGTGCCGGAGCCCCTGGGCAATGGCCGTGCCAAGGATCACCCCGGAGGGGATGGAGGGGTGGGGGTGGGGCTGTGCACCCCGGCAGAACCCGACCCGGCAGGTTTGTCCCGGGGCTGACTCTGCCTGCTCCAGCACTGCTCTCTGCCGCCTCTGCCTGCCCGGGGGGCCCGGAGCCAAGTCACACGTTGCAGCCGGCGTCTCCCAGCTCCTGCCTGCCAAGTGTGGCAGAGACCTGGCAGGGCCACACTGCTCGGCTGGGGCTGTGCTCTAGAGCCCCCACTCCATCCCATGGCTGCTGCAGCCTCGGCTGTAGGGCTCTCTGTTCTTCCTCACTGTGATCTCCTGACATCTCTTGGGGTCTGTATAGCCCAGCTGGGATCTCTGGGGGCTCAAATCCTTCTGGGTGGGAGCCAGGGCAAGTAGGTCTCCATAATCCACCTGTGTGAGCTCTGCCCTCCTTGCAGGACTGGAGGTGACAAGCACGGAGCCCTGTCTGGGGCTTGGATAAGCTGGGACATGCCAGGGGCTGTCTGCTGCTCCTGGGGCTCTGCTTTTGTCAGAGGATGCTTTGCCTCCATAATAGCTTTAAGATCTTGTTATCTCCTTGCTCAGGGATGGCAGGGATGAGGAAATGGTTGCTCATACTTGTCCAGGGCTGGAGAAATCTCCCAGGAGGCTTGCAGGCAGAGGAAGTGCCTGAGATGAGGATGCAGTCTCCAAAGGATAGGAGCCTCTTTGTTTTCCCTGCTGGCATGATGGCAGAGCATGGCAGCCCCATGCTGGGGAGCAGGGACAGGCTCCCACATATGACCTTCTCCATCCTGGTTTGGGAGAGCTGAGTGATCAATCCCTCAGGCTGCTGCAACCAGCACAGTCCATCAATCCCTCTCTTCTGCAGCCAGGGAGCTGCCAGCTCTGAAACAGTTCCCGAGGCTGGACTGGGACAGGTCAGCTTGGCAGTGAGGCCGGGCAGTGCCATCCACTCCTGTGCAAGGTTGGCAGCATCTCCTGCACTGCTGCTGATGCCTCTGCATTCCCTGGTCAGGACATCAAATGGGATGCACTTCTGCAGGCTGCAGATGCCCTGGGAGCATCCCAGTAGTACCTGCATGCTGTGACAAGCAGGGGGTTGTGCTGCGTGGCCCCTGGGTGTTTTCCTTGGTGGGTGTCCAGGGAGAAGGGTGGCAGAGAGCTGTCCTCTCTGTCCCTCCTCAGCCCGTTGCAGGGCCGGAGGGCTCGGAGCCAAGTCGGGGTCAGCTGGGGCCGCAGCCAGGCAGCGCTGCTGGTGCCAGCCGGCGTGGCCTGCCCGTGTCCCTGCTGCCAGGCGGGAGGAAGGCCAGCGGACGGGAGCGAGGAGCAGTGCCAGACGGGGCTGGAAGCAGGTTCAGCAACAAGAGGTTTATCCTGGAAGGAGGAAATGAGAGAACTCCAGATTTAATATTCCAAAGTCCAGGGCTACAGCGTGACCGGCTGAGCTGATGTTCGACACCCTGGAGAAGGGATTTTTGCTGTCTGTTAAATTAAGAACTTAATTCTACTCCCTGAGAGGAGGAGCCCACAGGTCTTGGTGTTTTGTTGCCCCTGTAAAGGTGATGTATTTTCTCCCGTTCCCTTCTTTCTGTTCAGCATTTCCCATCACTGGCTGCTGGTGCCTGTGTGCCATTCCCTCTGGTCCCTGCAAGCAGGGGCTGAGCTCCCCCATCCCATCTTTTTCACAGACACATTTCCTTTGCACACATGCCCTGGCAAAGGGAAGTCAATCTGCCCCATGCCATCCTGAGGAAGTCTGGTTTTTCAAGACTGTAGAGAAGTTTCCTGCCAGGATAGCAGGATTTTTGGGGTGTTTTGGGAAGCGAAAAAGTGTTTTGGAAGAGAGTTTAATTTTGCTCTTATCGCACAGGGTTTATTGTACAGGGCACTGGCTGTGTTAATGTAGAGCTGGAGCTGCCTTACAGGAGTTGACTGGTGGAGTTACTGCTCCTATAAGGCAGAGCCAGCTCCAAGATTGCCCAAGAAGGTCAGGCAGGGAGCAAGGGAGGGGAGGAAATTCCTCCTTAGCTCATGTTGGGGAGTTATATTTAGCTCTAGGGATATCAGCATGGCTCAGCCCGTGCTGGGGAATGAGGGCTGCCCCAGGCACACGCATCCAGCACTTGGTGCTGCCTCTCCCTTTCGTCATTCCTGGGTCCAGGAGGGATTTGGCTTAGATCAGCTGGGCACAGGCAGGGCTGGAGGCCAGTCAGAGCCTCCAGATGATGACTGGAGTGTCATCAGTGTTTTGGGTGCCTGAAGGTGGAAGCCTGGTGAGTGAGAGGCATGTTTTCTGGTGAGATGGGAAGCAGAAGGTCAGATCTTGCTGCCTGATAAATGGCTGTCGGTGGTGCTGCAAGGTGGGCAAGATTTTCTTCCCCCATCCATCTGCTCCCCCATCAGTCCCTGGTCCTGGCCCAGAGGAGCACTTCTCTTTGGACAAAAAAAAAGTTAAGTGTCATCCTTCCCTGCCCCAGGATGGGTGCTGCTGCAGGGGTTCCCTTCCTGTACAGGTGTTTCCCAGGGAAAAGGACAAGCTGAGACACATCTTTGACTCAGAGCCATGTCACTGTCACCTGCTCTGGCTGCCAGGTCACAGTATCTCACGTTGGCACGCGTGGCTCTGTCCCTGTATCACCATCTCCCTCTCTCTCACCAGGTATGCTGGAGGATGGGAAGAAGTTTGATTCCTCCCGCGACAGGAACAAGCCGTTCAAGTTTGTGATGGGCAAGCAGGAGGTGATCCGTGGCTGGGAGGAAGGAGTCGCTCAGGTGCCCGGAGCTCCTCCGCCTCGCGCTCCCCGTGCCGGGCTGTGCCACGCCGGGAGCTGCGGTGTGGGCAGGAATCAGTCTGCATGCAGCTCGTTCCCTCTTTTATTATTTTTTTTATTTTATTCGCCTGTTCTACCCCCTCAGCGCTGGGAGGTGTGGGTGTGAATATCACCTTCTGCATTGCCACCTGCCAGCTGGCAGGAATGGAGCCGGGCCAGGCCCCAGCAACACCTACGGCACGTCGGTGACTCAGCGGTGACATTTCTGTACCGAGTTAGCTCTGGAGGAGCACGGCGGGAGCGCTCAGGCCTCCCGGGCTCCGCAGCCCACGCGGAGGGAGGGCTGGTGGGCACAGCCAGCTCCGGGCTGTGATCCCACGCTGTGGGCACAGCACAGCTTCAGCTCCTGCCCGCGTGACACTGCTCGCTCTGTGCCGTGCTGGCAGCACAAGCACAAGGATGCTGGTGGCTGGAGGGAATGGCCTGGCATTCCCTGCCTTCCCTCGTGTGAAGGATATCTCAAGCCCTGCTCCTTTTCCAGCCCATGCTGCCTACCTTTTCCCTCTGACATTCTTCCCGCTCCTCTAGTTTGTGCAGCCTGGGTCCTTGCTCTTGCCCAGTGTAGGGAAAGCAGTGGGGACAGCTGTGTGTCCCTCCTCTGTCACTCACCTGGGAGTTGTGCCCATCTCCTGACATCCCCGTGTCTCTGTCCCTGCCCCAGATGAGCGTTGGTCAGCGGGCAAAGATGACCATCTCCCCAGATTACGCCTACGGCTCCACTGGCCACCCAGGGATCATCCCACCCAACGCCACTCTAATTTTTGACGTGGAGCTCATGAAATTGGAATGACCCATCGCAGCACCCTGTCCTCGGGTAAGGAGGGGTAGCTTCCGTCAGGGACATGTGGATTGAGGACAGCTCAAGGCCCCTGTGTTTGAACTTGGGACAGTGTGGGGAGGTGGGATGGAGGCTGGTGGGGAATATGAGGACAGGGCAAGTCTCTGGCTGTGGGTAGAAGTTGCTCATGGGAGCCTGGTGAGCTGGGGTTTAGAACACTACAGTGCTTCATGCAAAGTTCTCAGCCTGGCAGAGCGGGTTCATGTCATGGAGGTGTTGCAGTGCCAGTTCTTTGTGCTTTGGATTCTGAGTGTTGATGCTGCATCAAGGGGGCTTGGCTGCCACACCCCCTCCTGCTTCTCATGCTGCCTGGGCAAGGGGCTGATGGTGTAGGCAGAAGGCTGTGACTGTGACCCAAGGGTTGGAGCATTTCTGCTATGGAGACAGGCTGAGAGCTGGAGTTGTTCAGCCTGGAGAAGAGAAGGCTCTGGGGAAACCTTGGAGCACCTTACAGAGCCTTAAGGGGCTCCAAAAGAGCTGGAGAGACACTTCATACAAGGGCCTGAAGTGATAGGGCAAAGCAGAACAGCTTCACACTGACAGAGGGCAAGGTTAGATTAGATATTAGGGAGAAATTCTTCCCCATGAGGGTGGAGAGGCCCTGGCACAGGCTGTCCAGAGAAATTATGGCTGCCCCATTCCTGGAAGTGTCCAAGGCCAGGTTTGATGGGGTTTGGAGCAACAGGTCTAGTGGACAGTGTGCCTTCCTATGCCAGGAGGCTGAAACAAGATGGGTCTTTAGGTCCCTTCCAACCCAGCCCATTCTGTGGTTCTGTGGGACTCTGCTGTGGGGTGTGGAGTCCCCACGGTGTGGGCAGGGTGGGGCTGTGTTCCCCCCTGTGATTGAGGCTTGACTGCTGCTCTGAGGGCCCCGTGTGGTTTGTGTGGGGGCTGCCATGCCCTGGGCACATCCCCTCCTTGTCCAGCAGGCAGCTCTGTCACGCTGGCTCTCCTCTCTCCCCACAGGTTTGGCACATGGAGGAATCCAGAATCTCAGCTTCAAGAAGAGTGCACATGACTTTGTATGGAGCTTTTCCTGATAGTCCACTACACTCATTGTATAACCTTACACCTTGATTGAATGCCTTTGGTCACTAAGCTTTGCGTCTGACTCTTCCTCCTTGTATCGTGTTTTTATGTCTTTTTAAACTATACACCGTGAACCTCAACTCTTTTTGGGTCAAGTTCTTAATCTTATTTTTGTTCCAGGTGTAGACTACGTTTTCCCAGTAGCACGCAGATGGGCTGACCTTAGATAGGAGTCATTTGAACAAAAGGAATCCTGTTAGTTACTTGTTTTGGTGCAGATTTATGGTGTTTTCAAACCAGAAATTGCTGCTGCTGCAAAAGCCATAGCAGAGTGAGGTTGTCGAGGCTGAAGGGATGCAGAGAGCAAGGTAGCACTAGGATTGTTCATAGGAATTCTGCCTGGAGTAGGACAGCGAGGGAGCCTGGCCTTTCCCTGCTCCCTGGGGAGCATCACTGCGGGCATTGTGGGTTTGCTCTGGGAAGGGAGGGCTGCTCTGCCCCTGCTTCACCCTGCCATCTCACGGTGGGCCTGCCTTCCCCTCCAGTCCACTTCTGGATTTAGGAAGTTGGGTTTCCACCAGAGCTCCACCACACCTTGAAAATCCCGTAGCATGGAGCTTTCTTTAAAGAAAAAGGAAAACTGGACAAAGGGAAGGTGCTGTCTGTGGGGAAGGTGGTGGGGGCTCTACTCAACAAAAACACCTCTGTCCTCCTCCTTCCCCATGGAAAGGAACCATCAGCCCCCCATTGTCCCCGCTCTGAGCACACCTGCCCATTCTCTCCTGCCACCTGATGCTGGTCATCGCTGCTTGCCTGGTCTCAGGATGCATAGCTGTCCCCTGTGCCCCTCCCTTGGTAACAAATCCCCGCCGGTCACTTCCTTCTCCGCCGCACAAAGGTATCCAGTTTATTATCGCAATAAAAACGCTTTATGCTGGCTTTTCTCAGCCCTGTGTCCTGGAGGTTTTTCCCTCGCTCGTCTGTCACTCAGCACAGCAGGGGCTGGGCTGGGCTCAGGGGGTGCTGTGTGGGGTGCTGTGGGTGCTGCTCTGGGCTTGTAGGGTGCTGTGCCAGGCTCTGGGGTGCTTTGGGTGCTGTGCCAAGGTCGCAGGCTGCAGTGCCAGGGTTCTGCTCTGCTGCTGTGCCTTAGTGTGAGGCTCAGGAGCACAGTAGTATGCCTGGGGCTCCTGTAGTCTGTGGGCAGGTGATGGAGGCCTGCTGTCATTTGTATAATTAATTGCCTCCCCATAACCTATTAAGCATTGCCCTCACAGCCTCCTGCCCTTGTGGCTGTGACTCAGCCCGGACTAGAAGCATGAAGGATAGATGGATGCATGTTCCTATGGTCCTTGCAGCTCCAGGGAAGCCTTTTCTTGCATCTTTCTGGGTTTGTTTAAGTCTTTTTTGAAAGCTGGACATGGCACATGGGGCACAGCATGTCACTTGCTTTGGGCTTTGCTGCTGCAGCTGTGGGTGTTGCGTGTGTAGGACCTGCTCAGGCACCACTGTGGGCCTGGCTCCTCTGCTGGCAACCTTTGATCAGTGTGCCACACCTGATAACACAGCCACGATCAATAACACAGCCTGTCCCAGCTGCCAAGTAGTTTGTGTGTAATGGTTCCTGGAGGGAGCAGTGGCCCTGGAGCAGGAGCAGTTTGGCCTTCGGATGCATCCAGGAGCAAGGGTGCTTGCACAGGGCCATGCAGGAATTAGCACTGCCCTTAACTGCAGCTCAATTAAACAGAACAGGAGCCTGTGGGGCACCAGCACCGTCCTCTGTCCTTTGCTGTGGCCATTTCTGGGTGGAAGCTTGAGGCCAGTTTGGGTTTCTCTTCCTTAAAGCTTTTTGCTTTAATCATTAACCAGTGCCAGGCAGTGCCATGGCTTCTGGCTGGGGCTAAGCCAGGGCAGGGGGGAGGCTGAGGGAAGCCCCCTGCCCTTGGGCCCTCAGCCCCTGCAGCACCCATGAGTGCAGATGGGGTGTGAGTCCTTCCAGCTGTGGTTTTGTGGGGATGAGGGTTCCAGGGAATGAAGAGACTCCAGAGAACAACCCTCTCTCTCTGTTTAGGACTCTCTCTGCTGCTGAGGCTGTTCTTGTCCTGGGCTGGTCAAGGCAGCTGGGCACCATCCAGCTAAAAATAACACCAGTAAATAAAACACTTCCTCCTGGCCTGGCACGCTGGAGCGGAGGCACAGGGAGCTGGGACGTGCCTGGCTGCGGCCCCACAGCGGGACTGGCCTCGTGCTGGGGAGCTCTGGGCTGGTGCCACCAGGTCTGGGCCTGCCCACGCGCCCTCAGCACCCACCTGCCCAGCCCCTGGGGACACGGTGGCCTGTGGCATCCTCAGTGCTGACAGCAGAATGTCACTGCTGGCTGCTGGAGGGCTGGATGCCCAGGTGACATGGTGGTGGCCCACGGCAGCAGGATGCCACAGGCACCCTATGCTGAGCTCTGTGCTGGCTCAGTTTCTCCACCTGCAGCATGGGACTCCCACACCTGGCACGTGTCCCAGGTGACGGCTGGAAGGGTGTGGGACACGGGATCCCGGTCACGGCCGCGTCAGCCCCACGCGCCAGCGCAGCGAGGTGTCAGCGGGAGCCACCGCCCACGCAGGGGATCACGGTGGGGAACCCCCTATGCCCCCCAGCACGGCCTGTGGGGCCCAGGAAGGATAATGGGGCAGGGGGGCCCAGTCAGGGGGCCAAGCCACGTGCTGGGGGTGGCAGGAGAAGTGATGCAGTGGGAGGGGGTTAGGGTTAACCCTAACCCTGTACCCATGGGGGTACAGCCCCAACCCTGCTCCCTACAAACAGCCATCCCTGTCCCTTCCCTGCAGTGCCAGGGCTCTGTGCATTGTTGCCTTCTCCTTCCTCTTCCTCTTCCTCACCTGTGCCCTACCTGGCAGGGGTGCAATCAGCTGAGGCTGTCTGGCCCCTCCCTGGGCTGGGCCTGGCTATAAAATCCAGGGGCCAGGCAGAGGGTGTCACAAGGATCTGGGAGCTGTTGGCAGGTGAGTCCAGGGGTGCCAGGGTTGGACTTGGGGGGTTTTGTCTGTTGGATGCTGCTGCTATCCCTGGGCTCTAGGTCGGATCCTGCCTGGTCCCTGTAGGGCTCAGAGCTGGGTCTGGATTTGGCCCCTACACAATGAGTTTTGGATGAGGCTCTTTGGGGCACAAGATGCCATAGAGTAGGTTTGTGGACCACAGCCTTGGGCACAACATGAGGTGCAGAGGGGGGTGCTGGTGTGTACAAGGGCTGTTCCCATGGGACATCTCACTGCTCTGTCTGGGTAATGCTGAATGGCCCCACTGGCCAGCTGGACATGGGGAGCAGAGGGGTCTGATGAGGGGCAAAGGGGCCATTCCCATGGGATATCCCACTCCCCTCCCTGGGTGGTGTTGGGATGGCTCTGTGGGGCAGGTGAACATGGGGATTAGGACCTGCCCGACACACAGCCATCCATGTCCCAGCCACCAGGAAGTGGTGGTGGCCCTGGTGACATAGCCTTGAGTCACACTGGAGACTCCAGGTGACAGCCCATCTCCGGTTCATGGGCTGGGAGGGATGCTTGGAGAGAGGTAACCCAGTCCTTGAACTGCCCCATCCCTGCTCCCAGACAGCAGCAGCGATGGCAACACTCTACCCCTCCCTGGAGGACATGAAGGGCCACCAGGTCCTGCAGGTCAGTGCCAGCTCAGCAGTGTTACAGGGGGTCAGCAGACCCCAATGGGTCCCTGTGGGGTGTCACCTCAGAGGGTCCCCAGGGTGGGGGGCACAGCATTGAGCACCCTGTCTCTTGTCAGGCACAGGCAGCAGCTGGGGTGAGGACCCCTGCCACCACAGTGGTCACAGAGAAGCCGAAGCTCACCTCGGGCACTGGTAAGATGGGACACGATCAGCTCACCCTGTGCAGGGGCTGTCTGGGTGGGCAGTGATGCTCACCAGTGATGGGAGTGGCTCAGCTGAGACCCCCCTGCAACTCAGTGCATGGGTTGGGGATGGGATTTTGGGGTGTCTTTTTGCTGGCCCATGGTCCCAGGGCTCTCCTGTGGGTCGGGGACCCCGGGAGCTGAGACCACCCTCGGTATGTCCCTCAGAGCCTCCTGTGCTGTACCCCAACCTAGCCGAGCTGGAGAACTACATGGGGCTGGCGCTCTCCAGCGAGGAGATCCAGAAGAACCTGCACACAGAGGACAGCACCGTAGGTGTCTGGGCTGGCAGCTCCCTGCCCCGTGTGCTCCCCATGCCATAATGGGGCTCCCCCTGGTTCCTCATCCTGCCTGGGATGCAGCACTCCCAAGGGCTGAGGCGCACAGGGCCCTGTGTCCCCGCTGTCCCCACTGACCCGCAGCTCCCCCGCAGGCAGTGACCCCTGCCGGGCCCTCCCCAGGCCAGCTGGTCGCGCCCCTGAGCGGGAACAGCGCGGGGCTGCGGCGGGCGGAGATCAAGCCGGGCGTGCGGGAGATCCACCTGTGCAAGGACGAGCGGGGCAAGACGGGGCTGCAGCTGAAGAACATCGAACAGGTGAGGGGCTGGGCTGGCATGCGGCTGGGCATGGCACGGGACAGCGTGTCATGGCATGATGTGACACGGCATAAGCATGACAGCAGAGCACAGCGTGATGTGGCAGTGCATCATGGCACAGCAGCATGAGCATTGAATGTCACAGCGTGCCACAGCACAGCACAGCATGGTATGCATGGCATGGCATGGCACACCATGGTGCACGGCACGGCCATTGGTCCCTGTGCCAGCCCTGTGCCACCACTCCACTGTGTCCCCAGGGCATCTTTGTGCAGCTGGTGAAGGCCAACTCGCCAGCAGCGCTGGTGGGGCTGCGCTTCGGGGACCAGGTGCTGCAGATCGATGGCAAGAACTGCGCAGGCTGGAGCAGTGACAAGGCACAGCGCGCGCTGAAGAAGGCGAACCCCGAAAAAATCGTCATGGTGGTGCGGGACAGGTGAGTGCGTGGTGGTGGCACCGGTGGTGGTGGCAGTGCTGGTGGCAGCACTGATGGTGCTCTCCCCACAGGCCTTTCCAGCGCACCGTGACCGTGCACAAGGACAGCACTGGCCACGTCGGCATCGTGGTGAAGAAGGGGAAGATTGTGTCGCTGGCCAAGGACAGCTCGGCCGCCCGCAACGGGCTCCTCACCCACCACTGCATCTGCGAGGTGAACGGCCAGAACGTCATCGGCATGAAGGTGGGGCTGTGCCCTGCTGGTGCAGGACATGCCTGGGGAGCCCAGGATGTGGCCAGAGAATGCAGGAGGGAGCGGGATACTGAGCAAAGCTGGGCACACCATGGACCCTCTCCTCTCTCCTGCAGGATAAGCAGCTCATGGAGGTGCTGGCCAGAGCTGGGAACGTGGTGACACTGACCATCATCCCCACTGTGATCTACGAGCACATGGTCAAACGGTGAGAATGTGGGGCTGCTAGGACCCCCACACCCCACAGGGACCCCCAGGTTCCCCCCACTGACCTCCCTTCCTTCTGCACAGGCTCTCATCAGGGCTGGTAAAGTCATCCATGGACCACTCCATCCCTGACCTGTGACACCATCGCTGCTGTTCTGGGAGTTAATGCTGGAAGCCCAGCTGGGAGGACCCCACAGCATCTCCAAAGGAGCTATTTTAGCACAAAACCCCTTGTCCTGGTGGATGCTGGGTGGTTCTTCCTCTCCTCAGCAAGAATGGGGAAGATGTCCTGTACCAGAGTCCCACTGGCCCCATGTCCCTGCTTGGGCCACCCCCCTTAGGGCAGATGCCAAGGGCTGGCTCCAGCCAAAGCAGACACAGACCCAGCGACATTTATTACATCCACCACAGACAGCGAGTACAGGACAGGGGAAACAAGAAGAGGGGGGTTACAGCTTTTTCAGTTCTGTATTTAAAAAATATATTATATAGATTTGTCTTTCAAATATAGTCGTTACATTTATTTCTTGGCAAAGCTTTGGATAGTCTAACAGACGTGTACACAGATCCACAAATACATTGCACGAGAGGCGAATATCCCAGCTCCGCTTACATCTGCCCCGGCTGCCTGGACACTGCTGCTCCCCAAATCCTTCTCCTGGCACCAGGTGCTGTGCTGGTGGCAGAGCTGCTGTCTCCACTGCCCCCAGCACGGGCAGAGCCGGCAGAAGGGGGATGCAGGGAAGTGTGGGGCACGCAGGATGTGGCATGTGCCCCTCTGGGGACCACTGGACACCGGCGTGTGGAGCACCACCGGCTGCCAGGGCACCTGGCGGGTGGCACCCATGGGTGGGGGAGTGGGCTTGGGTTGGGGTTGGGGGGAAACACTGTTAGTTCAAGTCACGAAGAAACCACAGACATTCGTGGGGTGGGAGTGCGGCGCCCGGGGGAGCCCCGCGCCCCAACAGCCCCGCTGAGCAATCCTTGCTGTCTTTGTGTTTCAACAACAACAAAAAAAGGCATTTTTCTGGAGGCCGCCAGCAGAGCGGGAGTTCGGGTGGGCCGGGGCGGCAAAGGGCTTGGCTCTGCCTGCACGGCACTGCCCGCACCCCAGCAAAGGCATCCGAGCTCCAGCACGTGGTGGGATCACCGGCATCACGGCTGGCAAAGCTGCAGGAGTCCCGGACCCGCTCCCCGGCAGCCAGAGTCCCAACAGCCGGGCTTCAGTCTGTACCCAAAAAAAAGTGAATATAGTGCAAAGCAAAGGGAGGGAGAGCCCACGGCTTCCTCGGGCGCTCCGTGCGTGAGCTGCAGCCCAGTTCCATCCCAGCGTGGGGAGGCATCTCCTAGGGAATGGGGGGCTGGCCCGAACCGCTCCGGAGCTGATCCCTCTGCCTGGGCAGGAACCCCCATCCCCCTGCCCACAGACAGACACTGCACCTGGAGCAAGGAACCGCCGCATCCCCAGCGCTCCACGCTGCCAGCGGCTCCTCGCCATCACCCGCCCGTGGCACGGCTGGCCCCGGGGATAACCCGGCGACAAACAGAAAGCAAGTGCGATGGAGGGAGAGCCCCCCTGGAGGATGCAGCCCCACAGCGCCCGCAGCCAGAGGCACAGGCAGGGATGTCCATCGGCGGCGGGTGACGCTGGGGGCCAACACCCCTCTTCCAACAACGGTTCTTTCCCTCCTCCAGGAGCTGGGTGGGGTCAGCACACCTCGAAGCACCCACAGACCCCTCGGCCCCCTCCCACCCGCCAGTGCCACGCCGGGGCTTTACAATCAGCAGTCGGGTCCGTGCGGGCGGGTGGAGGGCGTCCGAGGGGTCAGGGCTGGGCAGCGCCTCCGGGGCCGGGGCTGGCGACGGGGCGACAGCCCATCCTGCGGATGGAGTGCAGGGCGACGGTGCAGCAGCCCCGCAGCAGCGAGCTGATGTTGTAGATGGGCTGGCCCTGCCGCCGCTGCGAGCGGCACAGCCAGGCCACCGTGGGCACCGCCGGCACCACCACCGCCAGCAGATCCACGATGAAGTGGCGGCTCCAGTAGCTCTTGGAAGGGTTGTTCTCGCAGCCGGTCACCTCCATCAGCTCCTCCTCCGCCACGCAGGCGATGGCCACCGAGGGGCTGGCGCTCGGGGGCTGCCGCACCGCCGGGTTGCAGGGGACGCTCCCCTCGGCGCTGGCAGCCGCCGTCGCTGCGTCGGGCTCGGCCACCATCAGGTCCGTGGTCCCGGTGGGGTTGGCGATCTCGGGGACGGGCATCGTGTCTTCCATTTCAGAGACCCAGGCGGAGGTGGGGCTGCCCAAGCTGCAAGCCTGGGACTTCATCACCTTCTCTAGGATGGTGTCCAGGTCGGGCTGGCAGGGCACGAAGTCCGTCTGGATGGCCCGCTCCTGCATGCAGCTGGCCTGCACCCCCGCCTCCGCGCTGCTCCGCAGTCCCAGCACCTTCTCGTAGGTGTTGCTGGGGGGCAGGCGGGCGCCGGGCTCGCCCCCCACCTCCAGCGGGTCCGTGTGGCCCGGAGCCTCCTCCATCCCCACGAAGCCGCTGTCGGCCCCCTCGTCCAGCGAGATGGTCTGCGAGCCCCCCACGTTGCGGTCCCCGGCTCCCTGGTCGCTCAGCTTGGTGTAGGTGGAGCTGCGGGTGAGGGATCGAGCCGGGGACCCCCCGGCCGACTCGCCGGTGCCCTCCTCCTTCAGCGCCCCGTTCTGCGCCACCTCCATGCTGTGCAGCAGCGTCTCCAGCTTCTTGTTCTGGATGTTGATGTCCACAAAATACTTCTGGAGGCCTTTGTCCTTCTCCAGTAGGTTGTTCTTCACTGTGTCGATGACCTGCTTCAGCTGCTTGATCTCCTTGCGAGCCTCTTTCAGCGCCAGCTGTGCCTCCACGCGGTGGCACTCCTCCTCGATCCAGTCCTCCTGCATCCGTGACAGCTGCGTCTTCAGGTCCTCGATCTCAGCATCCCTGCGGAGACGGGAGGGCAGCACCGCGGCGCTGAGGGGGCTGCAGGGACAGCCCCGTCCTCGTGTGCCCAGCACTGGGTTCCAACCGGATCACCCAGTGACACTCACAGCTGGGAACGAGGGATGGATCCAGCGGTTTAGGGAGCCTCAGGAGTGATGCTCAGGGACACTCGGAGTGATGCTCAGGGACCCCCAGGAGTGACACTGAGGGACCTCCAGGAGTGACACTGAGGGATCCCAAGGATGGATGCTTAGGGACCCTCAGGAGCGACACTTGGGGACTCTCAGGATTGGTGCTTGAGGACCCTCAGGACTGATGCTCAGGGCCCCCTAGCAGCACTGTTCAGAGCAATGGGAGCTCAGGGATCCCTGCAAGTGCCACTCAGCCTGAGTGACACAACCCTGAGAGGCTGCAGTGCCCAGGTCTCCCGAGGGCTGCGTGGGGGTGGGCAGGTGCCCCGGGCGGGCGCGTGGCAGCTGGCACGGCAGCAGAGCTGTGCCTAAGCCTGAGAGGAGCAGATGGGGATTAGCCACCCTCTGACGCTGAAATTCAGCAAAAGCATGGCAGAGACTTAAACAGGGTGAGGGGAGAACGCAGCCACTGCAGGTGGGACTCTCCAGTCCCCAGATCTGCAGCTTCCAGGTCAGGCAGGCAGCAGTGCCAGATCCCACATGCCAACAGTGCCACGGTACAGCTGTGACCTCGGTCCCTGGGCACGAGCACGAGGACAAGGTGCCATGCTGGGAACTGAGACATCCAGAAGGACCAGTCCCAGACAGGAGCTGCCACAGCAGGTGGCAATGGCTGGTGGTGGCACCCTTCCCGTGAGCTCACCTGTCCTGCAGGCGCTCCTGTGTGTCCTTCAGACGAGCCTTCAGGTGCCGGATGCAGACCTCCTTCTGCTGCAGGGGCGTCAGGTACTGCTCCGGCGTCGGTGGCTTTATCCCATGGTTGTCACTGCAGAGGTTGTACTTGGACGAGCGCCTGCAGGGACACAGATGTCACCCACTGCCAGTGCCAGGGTCAGCACAGGCTTGACCCAGGGGTTCTAAGGCCTGGTCTCAGGGTGCAGCCCCATAATACATCCCAAAGGAGCCCTGAGAGTGAGAGGGGCAGGGTGGGTGCATGAGGGTGCTGTGCCCTGGCAAGAGGGGCAGGGTGGGTGTTTTGCATGTTGTGCCTCCAGCAGGACAGAGAGGGTGGGTGTCTTCAGTGCTGTGCTCTGGCAGGAGGGTGGGTGCAGCTCCTGGACACACCAGTGCTGCTGTCAGCTGCTGAGCCCTCTGTGATGCTGGGGACTTTGCTGGGGAATGAGCAGAACCAGGGCCACCAAGTCTCTGTGTGCCCAGAGTGACCTTCCTGGAAACAAATGATGAGGATGGAGATCCCAGGATGAGACCGGCCCCACCAGAGATGGAGGCACGAGATGGGGAATGGAAGGATTTGGGATGGAGCTGGTCTTGAGACAGTGGCTCTCCTGCCCATGGGGAGCAAGCCAGGGAATCCAGCATCAGCCCTGGGCTGGGCCAGCAGCAAGTCCGGACCCTCCTTGTGCCACCACTGGCACTGGGGCAGATGAAGTGACATCTCTGGCCCAAAGCCTGGGCCAGTGCAGAGATCAGGGGCTGGCCAGTGACAGGGCTACAGCCAAGCTGGGAGGCACATGGAGAACTGGGAGCTGCACCAGTGGCTCTGGCATGGCAGTGAGGGGACCAAACTCCCTGTGCATGGAAAGGAGGCATCCCAAAGCGCCCCTGCATGGTGTCCATCAGCCCAGCAGCCTTTAGCCATGTCCAGAAGCATTGTGTTAGAAGCATCCATGCCTTGGAATGCCCCATGGCAGCGGGAGGGCCCCTGCCCCCGGCCGCAGCACGCATGGGACCTGCTCACCACGTCACCCTCGGGCCCCTCAGATCCTCCCAGAATGATTCCACCTCTGGGAGCTGGCAGGGGGCAGGGGACAGGCAGGCGATGAGCAGTGCTGTGCCCGCAGGGCTGGGGCTGGCGCCCATCCCACAGCTCGGTGCTGGCTCTTTGTGCCCCGACACACCCCGAGCTTCCTGCTGAGAAGCCAGGGGGCCACCAGCTCTTGCCAAACCTTTGCCGCGCAACACAAGGGGGTGGAAGCGAAGCTCTTGCCCTCGTGTCTTTGGTCTGGAAGGATCCGGGTGCTCCTTGCAATGCGGGAGTGGCGGGAGGGAGCGTGCAGCGTGCAAGCCACAGCCACAGCAGGACGGAGGGGAGAGGACGGGGGTCCCTGGGTGGCAGGCGGGGGGACAGGGAGGGAGACGACACAACAACGGCGGCGGAGAGGTTTGGAGGAGGAGGGTAGCGAGGGTCTGTGGAGACACGCCAGCAGCTCGCCAGCTCCGGCTCCCCCGGCCACCAAGCGCACAGCCTCGCTCCAGCGGCCCCTGCGCTCCTGTCCCCGCCGGGCACCGGCACCGGCAGCACTGGGGACTGCTCCCCCTGCCCCGGGGCACCCAGCAGCCCCCTGGGGCCACGGGTGATGGGTTACCTTGGGGTGGGGCTGCTGTCGCTGCCCTTGCAGGAGCCAGAATTGCTGCTGCTGCTCAGCGAGGAGGTGCCGTAGGTGTCCCTCCCGGGGGGCGAGGGGCGCCTGGAGGCAGGGAGAAGAGGCTGTGTCTCAGGCCGAGTGGCTGAGGGCGCTGAAGACTTAAAGAAGGAGGCAAAGCCACTCCGTCCATAAACCCCGCGACTGCCAACCACCACACCGAGAACACACAAGACAAAAGGACAAAACAAACAGCAGGGATCAAAATTGCACGGACATGGTGACAGGCACAAAGGCAGGGCTGGGGGGGATGTCCACCCGCTCCCCCTTCCCTGGCCTGGCAGCCCATGGATGCTGGCACAGCATCCTCACACCCTGAGGACCTTGGGAGCCCCTGGGATCCCCTTGGAAGCCACGTAAGAGCCCCCTGGGAGCCTGGTCCCAGCACAGCTCGAGCCACACCTGCCAGAGCATCACCTACACGTGGGCAGCTCTGCCTCCTCTCCCTGCCCACGCTGAGCCTGCAACTCCATAACAGCAGTCCAGGTCACGGAGACATTGGGAGGGGAATAAATGCTTTTTCCCTCTTTTTCTCTCGTTACCACTCAGCTCAAGGAGACATTTTCCAAGGGCTAACATACCTCCCAGTTTCACTGCCCCAACCCAGTGCTCTCCACCACTGCCTGCCTTCGCCCGGACGGACGGAGGGGTCGGTCCTGGCCGTGGCACAGACGGACAGAGGGACAGGGCGTGCAGCACTCGGGGAGCTGCATGCACGGACAGGGAAGTGCTGTGCGGCGGGCAGTGCCATGCAAACCCCCGAAAGCTGGGCTGGGGGTTCGTGCTGCGAAGTGGCAGCTGGTGGTGGAGGAGGTGTGGGGATCGTGGGGATCGTCTCATCCCGGCTGCAGGCGCTGGTGTCCAGTCCCGAGGCCAGAGGCTGAAGCATATTCACCTTCGTGATCCTGTGGACGCGCGTCTGCTCCCCGGCACGGACATGGCCGCGCTGCCACGGCTCCTGGGCACAGGGAACTGCGGGCAAAGGCAACAGAGAGAGCAGGTGAAGGCAGGAAAACGGCCCTGATGAGATGGGGCCCTGTGGGCTAAGCCCTGGCACCAGGGCATCACTATAGTCCCCAGGGCCACCAGCACAGAGACAGATGAGGACAGCACCCCCTGCACATCTGGCCTGTGCTTCCCACTTGTCTCCCACAGCCCAGAAATGCCGGAATGCTGCACGCCTGTGGTCCCACCAGGACCCTGTGGGCACAGGGTGAGGGTGTTCTTAATTTAAAAGGCAGATCAGAAGCAGAGCAGGTGCCTGCCCATGGTCTGGAGCCCCTTTCTCATCATGGGACAAGATTTCCCTGCTCCCAGATCCCCATCCCTGTCAGGAAGCAGGGTAAGGCCACAGGGACACAGAGTGCCTGCAGCGGTGGCATTACTGGGGACAGAGATGGTACAAGGGCTCTGACCCAGCCATGGAGCTCCTGGGCAGGCAGCTCTCCCCGCAGTGGGCTGGGTGCCTGCTTTTCCTTAATTAAGTGCAAATCCCCCATTCAGCAGTGAGATCAGGTGAGGAAGAACAGATCCCTGCATGATGAGGCAGCAGCTGCTAATCCCTAGGGAAACACAGCGCCCGCTTTCCTGTAAATAAATAGGCCAGATCCAGAGGCTTGCAGCACCTCGGGCACAGGCAGGATGTGAGGGAGTGAGGGAAGCATCTGCTCAGCACCCATGGCATCCCAGGGCACCGCTGGGATCCTCACTGTGCCCCCAGACTGCCAGAGACCGACGGGACGGGGGCAGCATGGGGTCCCCCCCAACCCCAGGCCTATTCACAATGCCAGCATTTATCTCAGATTTTGGCAGAGCAGTGCAGGAGATGGGACCTGCCAACAGATAATAGATGGGTGACAGGAAACACTCCATGCTGCTGGCCCTGCTCCAGGGGAGTGCAAGGAGTGGAACAGGGGAGGCAGAACAGGAAGGGGGGCACATCCAGCTCACCCCATTTGCAACACCAGGTTATTTTTTTTTCCAGGATACCTCAAAGCCTACCCTGGCCAGCCCAGGCCCCTCCTCTGCCCAGGATTTGCTGCTCCCTGATCCCCAAAGCAGAGCACCAAAGATCCCAGAGCACTGGTGCTGTGAAGTCCCAAGGCCCAGCAGGCACAGTGCCCCGTGACACTGCAGCACACGCCAGCACCCCTGGGACACTGCAAGAAGGACTTGGGGATCCTGCTGCTCCCATTTGAGATGGAATTGCCTGGAGATGGCCCGGGCAGGGCCAAGGCAGTGTTGTGTCCTGCTGGATCACTGCTCCCAAGCAGGCAGCGAGCTCTGCCACTGCAGCAGCGTGAATCAGCATCCACCACGAGCCGTGCGCGGCCTCACGCCGGCGGGAGCATCCTCCAGGATTCACCCTCCAGCAGCACAGCCCGGACTCCAACAGCTCTCGAGCAGGGATTTAGGGAGATTTGAGAGGGTTGATTCCTCAGCCTCTCCCCTGCAGTCCAGTGGTATCTGGTATTATCCCAGGGGTGCCCAGCATCAGCTCAGATGTACCTGGATCTTCCCCGCTCATGGCAAGGTCACCCTCATGCCACACTGCTCTGTGCAGGGGTCCCTCTGTGCCCCACTGACACCAGCACCGCAGATGGCACCTGTGTGTCCAGCACAGGGGGCTCCTGAGAGCACGCCCCACCACACCCCAGGCCCCTGCCACCAGCATCCACAGCCTGGAATGGCTCTGTGGGGACACCTGGATTTGGCCTCATGTCTGGGGACCTCATTTCCTCCTCCTCCTCCTCCTCCTCCTCCCACTGCTGCAGACTTGCCTGGTGCCCACACCAAGCCTTGATGCCTCCCACAGCACCCAGGGTGTCTGGAATTTAATCAGTGATAATAAACTGTTGTTATTCCCAAAGGATCAGTGGGCCCTTCAGTCTCCCCAGAAGCCTCCCTGTGCCCACAGGCTGCCCAGGACAGGCAGGGTGGGCAGATTGAGCACCAAAGCTGAACACACACCTTCCCATGTGGCTACTAAAGGTGGAGGAAATTATGGATCTGCACCCAGAATTACCCCATCACATGGACCAGGATGCACCACCAATGGGGCCTCACCAGGAAAGCAAAGGGAAATCCAGGATTAACCCTGCTCTAGTGGGTGGCATCCCTGCCCATAGCACGGGGTTAAAAAGACAGAATGGTTTGGGTTGGAAGGGACCTTGAAGAGCATCTCATTCCAATCCTCTGCCACGGGCAGGGACACCTTCCACTATCCCAGGTTGCTCCAAGCTCTGTCCAGCCTGGCCTCGAACATTTCCAAGGATGGGGCATCCACAGCTTCTCTGGGCAACCTGTGCCAGGGCCTCGCTACCCTCACAGGAATGAATTTTTTTCAAATATCCCATCTAACCCTGCCCTCTGTCAGTGGGAAGCCATTCTCTGTGTCCTGCCACTCCGTTTCCTTGTCTAAAGTCTCTCTCCAGCTCTCTTGGAACTCCTCTAGGCACTGGAAGAGGCTCCTAAGGTCTCATCAGAGCCTTCTCTTCTCTACCAGCTCTCTCAGCCTGTCTCCACAGCAGGGGTGGTCAGGGCAATCCATGGACCAAGACCAAGGTGACTTTGGGGGCACTGCCTTGTGTCCATACTGGGGGAGCAGCAGGACCCTGCTCAGCACAGCACCTGTGTCTGCCCTCACTGCCTGGGAATGGGCCAGGGTCCCACACTCCAACTCCCACCAAATCCAGAGACTGTCCTGCAAACCACCTGCACGTGGTCCAGCACCCTGCAAATCCCCTAAAATGCAGCTTGAGGGCTCAGCAGGGTGGACTCTGGCCATTGCAAAGACCAGCACGTTGCTGGTGCTGCTGACAGCAAAACTCCCTGAGAGTGTCCCAGCACACGTGGAACAGAAGGGCAGAGCTTTTACAAACAACAGCACAAACCAGGGCTTGTTCCATGGAGGGGAATCAGCCAGGAGAATTCCTGATAAATAAAAGCAATGGGCCTTGATAAGGAAACAGCTGGAGCTACAGCATGAAAAAGAGGATCCCCACAGAGGGCTGCAATGCAGGATCAGCACAAGTCCCCCACGCTGCCACTGTCCAGGGGGGTGACACCATGGGGCTCATCTCCTGGTGGGTCCCCAGCTCCTGCTAACCTACTGATCACACCGTGGCAGTGATGGATGGCAGAGCAGTGGCAGAGCAGTGACAGAGTGGAGGCTCAGCCTGGTGCCCCAGAGGAAGATTTCCCCAGGCTCAGCTGGATCACTGCCCCACAGAGATGCTTCTTTGCCTCAAATCCTGCCACATCCCCACTCCCTGCTGGACCCCCTGGCTGTGCCAGTGATGGACAAACCAGGCTGGGCAGGTATGACCCTTCCTGGATGTTTCTCATGTGGGAAACAGGGACACAGGACCCCTGGAGAGACCCTTATCCCTGGCTCAGTGAAGCCTCTGATGGTTCCCCACCTTGTTCCTCTGAGAGTTTCAGGGCTGCAGGCTCAAGAGTTTGCTCCCATCAGCTTCCAAAGCTCAGCTTCTGTGGGATTCAGAGGGATCCAGCTGCTGCCAGCTCACCCCATCCCCATGGGGAGCACGAGAGAAGGTGTGAGAGCCTGCAGCTCACTGCCAGTGTCAACCCTCAGCACAATGCTGCTGTGCCAGCAGCCACCACATTTCCCTGGATTTCTCGCTCACTGCTTCCTTTGTCGATACTGCCATCCCCCTGCCTGCTGCCGGATTCCTGTGTTTCCCTTGGCACATCCTGTCTGAGGAATCTTTTGCAATGGTGGCACTGAGCCCAAGCATTTGAGAGCAGCTTCACCCACTGCAGAGACCTGGGAGAGAAGCTGTGGTGTCCCCATGCATCCCCTGGGAGAGCTTCAGCCTCCCAGGATGAACAAGAATAAAAGCAGAGGGAACACAGAGGGGGAAACCACAGCTTTGTTTTTCCAGGGGCCAAAAAGGGCTCCCAAGGACCTACCCTGCCTTCCTGACACCAGCTCTGCTTTTCTACACACTAAAAATAAGCCAAGTGCTGGATGTGGCCAACAACCACCAGCTGATGTGGGGCAGAGCCCTTGTTCCTGGACAGTGGCAAGGCCAGGGCTGCTTGCACTGGAAAAGGGACTGGGATACAGGTGGGTGGCAGTGGGAAAGAGCAGGATCCAGCAGCCAGGGCTGCCAGAAGTCCTGGTGCAGGAGGGGGTCAGCACTGGGGCCACCACCTGGGCAGCTGGGAGCAAACATCCATGACTATGTCCACTCCTCCTCCTGCCATGGGGGATTTTTGGGATACAGGGATTGCTTTGCTTATGCTCCAAGAAGGTTACAAGGATGTGCCAATATCTCCAGAGGCTGGGAGCCTCTGCTCCAGTGTAGACGGGCTCATCCCAAAGCTTCACCTGGCTCTCAGACAGAGGGAGATCATGGAATCACAGACCCATTTAGGTAGGAAAATACCTTTAATACCTTCAAATCCAACTGCTAGCCCAGCACTGCCAAAGCCACCACTAAATCCAGCTCAGGGCACAGCCGAGTGCTTGGGGCACAAGCAGAGACAAACCCCATGGGGTGTTTATGCAACACCACCAGAAAAATCAGTGCTGCTAAGAGGGGTTGTATCCCCTTCCAAAAGGCAGGAGCATCTCCTTTTATTCTCCTGTTTGTTATAAAATGCTGAGTTGACATCCAGAGATTACAGGAAAACAGACACCATTTGGAAAGCTCGGGTTATGCGGCTCATCACTTTTCCAGCTGACCTGGCTGCAACTCCAAATGGGGAGGTGGCGATTCCCAGCCCTCATTAGCTAAAAATAAGGTGCTTGACCAGAGGGCAAAGGCTGGGCTCTCGCTGGGGACTCTGAAGCCAAAGGGGAATGGGAAAAGAGCTCCATGACAAGCACTGTAGCAGCATGAGAGCAGGAGTGGGACACCCAGGATGCAGAGCCCGTGGTCTCACCCAGGGCCAGGAAGGTCAGCAGGATGGGATGGAGGTGACATCCCACTGCACAGCCCATCCTGCAGAGGTGCTCTGGCAGGAGGCGAGCTGAGCTGCGCGAAGCAGAAGGAACAGCCCATTCCTTTGAGATACAAAGGCAAAAACCTGGAAGACAAACCCAGCTTCCAGTGCGACAGCTCCTCCTCCCCTCCGTGCCCCGGCGCGGCGGAAGCAGGTCTCCCCTAACCACCATCCACCTTGAGCGAGGGCTGGGAATGAGGCGGTGCCGCGGGATTAGCCCTGCTCTCCACACCGCTGGAATGGCCTACTTTAACCACACACCACATCTCCTGCCTCAGCCCGCTGCAGCACTTCCGACATGGGAGCACGGGCATTGCCCCTCTGACCCCCACCCTGGGACCCCCGGACGCCAGAATTTGCATCTTCTGGCACACGGTCATAGCACAACCTGCCTGTTGCCCAGAGAGGGTGGGAACACGGGGATTTTATAAGCAGAACAGGCACCCAGCAGTAGGTTCTGTGCGACAGCCACAGCTCTGACCTTGTGGGGAGGAGAGAACAGAGCACCCGGCTCATCAACCCGCCTGGGTGTTCCTGTGTCCCTTTGGAGATGGAGCATGAAGCCATTAAATAATAAAATGTCAACTGCAGAGCAGCCCCAGCTCCTGCAATGCCCCATGGTGCCGGAGACACTTTGGGATGCTGCACGAGCAGATGTGGGGCTGGTGCTTGAAGGGAGAGTCTGGTGCATGAGATGTGGGTTTGGGGCGTGCAGGGACGGTCTGGTGCATGTGATGTGGGTCTGATCCATGTGACATGGGATTGGTGTATGCAGGGAGGGTCTGGTGCGTGTGACAAGGGTCTGGTGCAATGAGATATGGGTCTGGTGCGATGCGGGACTGGGGCATGCAGAGAGGGTCTGGTGCATGTGCAGTGGGTCAGGTGCAGGAGATGTGGGTCTGGCCAGTGCAGTGCAGGTCTGGTGAGTGCAATGCGTGGCTGATGCTGCTGTGTGGGTCTAGTGCACGCCATATGGGTCCAGGGCTGTGAAGCAGGACCGGTGGGTGTGGTGTGGGTCAGGGTACATAAGATATGGGTCTGATAAGTCACACATGGGTCCCGTGGGTGCCACGGGGGTCCAGCGCAGCCGTGGGCTGTGGTGCAGCAGTACGGGTCTGGTGCGTGCCGCGGGGGTCTGGCACACGCAATGCGGGTGCGCTGCGGGCCCGATGCGTGACCCGCCCCGAGCACCCTGTGCCCCGGGAACCCCCCCGCTCCC
>VWZP01008031.1:737023-793725 GCA_013396995.1 Dicaeum eximium
CCGCCGAGTTTCCCCCCGTTTCTATGGCAACTCCCCTCTGCTGGAGCGGCACAACCACCTCAAAAAAATAAACCAGACGGGTTTTGGGGTCCCTCCCCGTCTGCGAAGCCCTGCGGGCCGGGCGTGCCCTGCGCCCGGTGGCCCGGGGCTCCTCGCCCCGCGTAACCCCGGAGGAGGAGAAGGAGGAGGAGGAAGGGGAGGGGGGAGCCGGGCCGGCCCCGGGCTGCGGCCACCCGGCGTTGTAGTTTTCATTTTAAGCAGTCCAGCTCTGAGGAGATCCCTGCCTCTAATTAGTGACGCACTTTCATAAAGTAAAGTCATTAAATAACCGGAATTCTGTGCACCATTTCAATCCCTCTGGTTCAGCCCTTATCGCCGGGGTTGGGGTGGAGAAGCAGCAGGAGCCACCCTGAGCTGCTGTCCCGGGCTGCGACGGGCGTGCGGGAGGTTTGGGAGATGAGCCTGAAGGCTGGCACGGCACGGCACGGCACGGCACGGCACGGCACGGCACGGCACGGCACGGCACGGCACGGCACGGCACGGCACGGCACGGCACGGCACGGCACGGCACGGCACGGCACGGCCTGTTCTTCAGCACAGCCCGGTTACTCATGGCACTTCCCACACGCTTCCTGCTGTAACTGTCAAGATGAACCTTCCCAAATTATTTGCAGTCTCGGGAGCCCCCGCGCCACGTCCTGCAGCCTGTGCGGGGAGCAGCAGGGCACCGGCTCCGGGGCCAGGAGCGGGCGAGGTCGGCTGCGGACACCCCCGCGGGGACCAGGAGCGGGAGAGGTGCACACGTGCCTGTGTCACAAACAGAGCACCAGCCCGTGTGCATCCACACAGGGACTTACGGAGGGAAATGTTAATGTGGGAAATATTCACAGCCAGAGTAGAACCTGCACCGAGCTTGGGTCTGGACCCGAGGCCCGTTGTGCTTCCCAGACATTGCCAGCTCCCTTTGGCACTCCCCCATGGTTATTCCAGAGATTTGACAAACCTGTTTGGTAAATACGTGTCAGTCTTTCTTCCAGCACTATTTCCTGCATGGTTTGTACCTCATTTATCCTGACACACAGACTGTTTTCCATGTATATATATATATCCTGCCTCCCATTTATCCCTGCCTGCCTCCAGCTGCCTTTTGTTTCCCTCTTTCCCGGTGAATCCAATGCACAGCCTCTCTCCCTGAAAGGAAAATTAATGAGTTATCACATCTGCTGCCACTGGAGCAGCTCTGACCGTGTGGCACAGGCAGCAGCTCTGCTGTGAGATGCAGTCGTTCCTGATGGCTTTTGGGAAAGAAAAATGGTTTCTCCTTCCATCTGCAGGGCTTGGTCTCCCAGGATACTCTGACCTGGAGAGTGGGAGCACCACTCCAGGGAGATTGGGCCTGCTGCAGGGAGAGAGGGAGAGGTTTTCACCAAACCCACACCCTTTTCCCAGGTCAGCACCTGGCTGTGGAAGGGCCAGGCCTGCCATAAGGAAAAGATGCGCTGCCCTTGGTTCCAGTCTTGGCCTGAGCCACGCTCCTATTCCCACGCAAAACCAGTGTTTCTTTTGCAGAAAACAGAGAGGTTTTACCAGACAGGACTGCTTTTCCCTTCCTTACACACAGAGAGGGAACCCCTCAGAGAACAGCAGCAAAGGGCCAATACTTATTTAATCAAATATCACCATTCAGAAAGGACACTCAGCTGGAACACCCCCACAGCCAGTGGCCACCCCATGCCCCACCTCTTTTAAAGCCTTTCACTCCCTCAAACAGACCTTCAAAACCAAACCTCCCCGAATGCCATGGGACAGGAACCACACACATTAGTGGGCCCAGAGAAACAGGGGTGTCACTGAGGTGAGTGAACACCTGGAAGTCAGGTGACAATATCACCCATCCTTTCCCATTTTAAGTAACATCAAGTCCTTGCCTCTGAGATGAAGCCACAGGATTTGATCCTTCAGAAGAAACACCAACAAGCAAAGGAAACATCTGATTTTTATTGATTCCACATGAAGGAACAGTGATGTCTCCACAGCACCAAAGCACCTGAGTGGGGCACAACCATCCCTCCTCCAGCTGGGAGGCAAGCTGGAAACCAAGAGCTTCAGAAAATGACAATAAAAGGGATAAAATTTATCCTAAATAAGATAAAAACGCAAAGATGCAAAGAACTAATAATATTTCAGTTAATATCCATTTTTAAATAGGTCTACACAGGAATAAATGTGCTAAGTTAAAAATCTCAGTGAAATCTGAAAGTGCAGGATTTCTAGGAAGTAGAATTTCTTGCTGCAGCTTCTGGACTCTTCTAGGGCCAGTGTAACCTCTGTCTGCCTGAACACACAGAAGCAGCACTCGAGACAGTACCGTGCTAGATCTTAAAATATGAAATACTGAACATTCTTTGACAGGAACAATTTTAAATAGTCTAAATTTTTTTTTTTTTTTTTTGCTAGAGAGAGTAAACAGATAATTCTCTAATACCATCAGTAAGAGTTAACAGACACAAGCCTTGTCAAAAATAATTTAAACTCCAAAGGTAGTCTCTGAGAAAAGGTTTTGAAGGACTTTTATAAAAACCCTTCAAGGACTTCTATAAAATTCCTTTGAGAACTTTTATAAAATCCTTCACAATGTAAAACTCTTATGTAGAATACATATTTTAGGGGTATTTTATTAACATATTGTATAACTATCATATAACTCATCATGTAACTGTAAATATTAATAATAAGCCCTGTAGTGATCACCTGGGGCAGGACCCCTGCAAAAGCCATTACTGGCTGGTGTAGAGGACAGGGAGCTCTGCTCATCTCCCACAGCTTGACAAGACATTCCATCCTTTTTCCAGGAAAACTTTGCTGGAAAATGCAACCCAAGCTGTATTTTGATCAGTTTATCTGATCTTGTCAAACATGGGCCCCGCAGTGGCTGTGAGGTCAGCGAAGGGCTCGTGCTGCCGCAGCTCGAGGACCTGCTGCTTCTTCAGCACCAGAAAGATGTAAAATGTGGCTGCAGCTTCTTTCCGGCTGTTTCTTCGGCAGAGCTCCCGAAAACTGAAGGAACACATGCCTGATCTCTTCAGTTGCTGCGTGAGGGAAATGAGAAATCAGTCAGCTCAGCTTCTCCTCCAGTAAAACTGGAGCCCATGGAGTCCAAACAGAGAGCACTGCATAGAGGGGATATTTCTGCCTAAATGCCTCAAATAGGATCCAATCTCCATAGAATCATGGAAGCACATGGGTTTGGGTTGGATGGGACCTTAAAGACCATCCCATTCCCCTACCCTGGATACCTTCAACTAGATAAAGTTGTTCCAAGCCCCATCCAACCCGGCCTTGAACACTTCCAGGGATGGAGAGTCCAAAACCTCTCTGGCTATCTTCCATCTGTGTTTACAGAAGTGATTCTTAACATTTTAACACCATAATAGTGTTGGTACTTATGTGTGTTACTAAAATCTACAATTCCACTGAATTCCATTATACCAGTGGAGTGCTTCTTTGATTTCAGAGTTCCCTCATTTTTTAAAGGCTGTACTCAAGTGTAAATATTTACTTATTATTTGCACAGAACCTTTGAAATGCATTCGAAAAAGAGCATTCAGAAAATTCTAGTAATTCCAGCAGCTGTGGAAAGGAACACCACACATCAGGCACCCAGAATCCTGATTTTCCACAGAAATACCAAAAAAAGCACATGCTGCAAGTGAGAGGCAGAGACACAATGGATAGATGAAGGAAGAGCTTTTCTAACATGGTCCAGCTGAAACCAACACCAGCTTTTGGTATCTAATAACAAAACCCAGCACTGGTACCTGTAAAGTTTTTTGTAACCGAAGAGTTCTTTTGCCCCATCTTATTTCTTCACTGTCTTTCCTGGTCATTGTTTGCTCCTTGAGAGGAAGTAAACAGAAGTTTAATCAGGGTGTGTAAAAAGTCACACACCATGAGAAAAAGGACAGGAGTTCCAGCATGGCTGAAAATCCAGGTGGAGCTGGATATCTGGATGGCCAATCTCAGGGGATCTGGAGCCTCTGACACCTCTGTGCTCACACAAAGCTGTGTGAAACAAAGGAAAGAATGGGACCTGTGTGCTTTGTGCTACAGAGACAGCTCAGGTGCAACAGGCCATGGCCATGGTCCAGCTCCACAGCCAGGTGCTGCTCTGTGAGACTGGGATTCTGACAGGATTTGTACTGGCCAGGGGCTTAAAGAGATGTTCAGATATTTGGCTTGGGATTCTGGGCTTAACCTCTGAAGTCTGCAGCTGACTGCCCTGGTTTCAGAGTACCTGAGCATCCTCAGACCAGCAAGGTTGAAAAAATTTCCTTCTCACAGGAAGCAAAACTCCCTGTAAGTTTATGATGCCTTTTTTTGTTGTTGTTTTTTTTTGTTTGTTTGTTTTTAAGAAACAGGGTTCTCTTCTGAAATAAGCCAGGGCCATCAGCTTAGGACACACACCTCTGGCACCTCCACCTGCTCTGCTTCAGCCTCCTGGCCCAGGGAATTTCTTGAGCTCTCAGAGAAAGCTGCTCCATCCTCCTGTGAGCATGAAAAAACCAATCACTAGGCCTGACCATTTATGCACACAGTGCTATTCTCATTACACAGTTCTGCTCAATGAATTTATTGTAATGAAGTTTTCCAAAATGAGTTAATAACTGCTATTTTTACCATGTCTTTCCTGATACAGGGAAGAACCTTGCTGTAGGATTTATCCTACAGATGAATCTAAACCTATGGGCAGAGTTCAGGCATGGAGCACACATTTTCTGATACCATTAGCTCCAATTTCATCACTTTTCAACATTAATGAGCCTCATATTCTCTAAAGAAGTCTCTTTAGCATAAGTGAAGATGGAAGACGTATTGCTTAAGTATTTCCTCAATATGACCCACAAAATATAAGTTTTATTCTTTATAAAGATTATATTTGTCTCTTCAGTACAATATTTCATATAATATTAAGCTCTCATTTATACTTAGTGATTAAACTGTAATCTATGCTGATTAGTAAACATTTTAATTAATCCTTCATTCATGATGGGAGTTTACCAAATTATAAATGAACTTTCATCACACAAGCTACTTAGTGCTCTCTTGACTGGTTTTAGCATCCTTTCCAAACATTAGTAATTTCTTAATATGATTTAAATGGAACCTTAGCAAAAAGTGGAACCAATAGACACACTTAGGTCTCTAAAACTGAGGAAAACTGCTCACTATAATTTCACCACAGTTCTCATTGGTTTCATTTCTGTCATTCTGTGATGTCAACATAAAGGAATCATTTCTATTTTTTCTCTTAGTCTCAGAATGAGCTGGCTCCTGCAGGTAACTTGGCTCTTCTATTGGCGGCATCTCTGTATTAATAGAAAACGAAGGTTGAGGAAGAAATTACTGTGAATCACTGTCCTTAAAAAAAACTCACTGAAAACAAAAAATCACACCCAAGTTTACAGTCTTTGAGAGGAAGAGCCAGAATAAGCAAATATTGAAGAAACATCATTCCCAACAGGAGCATGGAAGAAGAACCTTCCAAGGCAGTTTTTCCTTTTCTGAAAGTTGACCTTTATGGACTCACAGGAGGTGGGTTTGTTAATTAATTTTTGAGGCAGGTTAGGTTCCCAGCAGAGCAAAGGAGTGAAAGTGGATACATCCTTCTCAGAAGATCTAAAATGGAACATTTCTTCTTGCCTGATATTAACCAAACACATCTTCCAGATACAAGCAGAACTATTTACATTAATGTGGAATTTTGGAGAGCAGTTTGATTAAGCTTAGAATAAGTGGAAAGCTTTTTTAAAAAAATTATATTAAAAAAACCCCACAAGCAACATTACCCAAATCTGCAGTTTCAGAGATAATTAGAGAAACCAAAGATGAAACCAAAAATATCTCCTTATGCCACAAGAAAGATTTGGATTTAATTTAATTTCTCAGAAACAAAAGAACAGCAAAGTAGTAATTTGTGGAATACTGCACACAAACACCTTGTGTCTCTCAAACACTATGTAGAACAGAAAATACTTTCTAACAGCTAATTCTGCACAACAGAATTAAAATATTACCTGTAGTATCTTGCTCTTTTCCCATTTCTTTCATTTCAGGCATACTCTGTATTTCATTTGCTCTCATCTTAAATCTGTCAGTCTTGAGGCATTTTTCAAACAACTGAAAATAATTATTTTTTATATATTTGCTTTCAGAATATCACGCCAGATTATTTACAAACATCAACACAAATATATGAATATGAGCTGTATATTAATGACTGCAACTCAGAATTTCAGTATTTGAATTAGGTCACTCTGAAGATCTACAATTTTTTTTTTGTTTTTAAGCAATAGCATTCTGCATCTCCGACATGAATTCCATGAAAAAAAACCATCTTAGGAGCAGCTTGCATCATTATTCTTGAAGCCAGCCAGTAAGGAAGGATGAAAGAAAGAAACATCTGCAATTTTCATCTTCTTAAAGAGCAAGTTGTAATTCTGCTGCTGGACTCTAAGTGGTGAAGCTGCGCTGCTGCAGAGAACCCTTCCAAATCCATTAGCAATATTCTAATAATAATATCTGATGTACCTTTACAATAAATATGAACAAAAGAAAGAGGAAATAGACCAGAAAACAATACAAAAAGGAGAAAGTTTAGAAGAAATTAACAGAAAAGTAAAAAGTTGTGTCTCAGTATAAGATCAGTCAGGCACCAGTGTGAAAAATGAAACATCAGTTCTCATGTTCCTGTTGTAATTTTTCACTTGTTGGAGTGCAGGAGGTAAAGGCTGTGACCCCACAGGTGATAAAACCATTAGTGGTGAGTGTGCAAACCATCAGGTGTCCAGCTGAATGTACTGCAGGGCAATGCTCAGTGCACACCTGCAGCCACCTCCAAGTTCAGATCAGAGTCTGCAAAACCTCTCTCAGTCAGACCCCAGCTCTGCAACAATCCTGGAACCTACACAGTGGCACAGACCCCAAAAGGAACTGATCTTTACCTTTTGCAGCTGAGCATTAACCATAGGCTCTGTAGCATGGGACAGAAGTTTATCCACACCTCCCCACTCCTTCCACATCATTGTTTTCTTGGTTGGGGGAGCAAGGTCCAGCGTGCCCAGGAGGTCTGTGTAGTTGTTGAGCTGATTGTAAATGGCGTGGCAGCTGAGCTCCTTCTCTACATCCACCAGCAGCTTCCTCTTTCTTTGTTTTTTCTTCCTCTGGGTGACAGCTACAAAAAGCAAGTATTAACAACAAGTCTTAAGGTCTATTCCTAGGACATTAAGCACACAAAAGAAGCCCAGTGGATCAACCTGGCTGCCAACCCAACCTTCTGAACACTGCCTAGACTTGAAAATCAAAGTACAAGTGCACAGGCCATTCCTTCACAAGTTTCTATGAAGTTTGCACTCTTTGTACTTTTTACCGGAAATTCCCCTATGTTTAATTGTGGAAGACAAATGACTCTTTTAATAAAGAACTGGGAACAGGAGAACTTAATGAGAACATGTGATAGAGCAACAAGACTGAATAAGCTGTCTGTAATCCATCAGGAAGTTAAGTGCTCTAGGAACTGCTGATGCACTCAAAAGGTTTCATTACCTCATAATTAATATCTGTATTTGTCAGTTTAATCTTTTAGCAATTTAATCACAATGTAAACACAAAGACACAGATTAGTTATATAGCCATAACTTCCTGGATATTATTTGGGCAGGCTGGAAAATTACAATATTGTAAATATTACTGTCAATGTGAGCTTGTTTATTCATAAACAGGCACCAATGTGACAGGGGACATTTAGATTTCCTCTACAGAGGACATGTAATACTTTTCACCTTGGATCTCGTGAAGAGTTCACAAACCAATGTCTTCCAAAGGCTTGAAAGTTTTAGGATTGTGATTTTAAATATAAAAGTCAGTGATGTGTCACCGGCAATTAAAGTTTTTCAGGTGAATCTTCAGCACCACCCCCGAGGCCAAGCTTGCAATGCTGCCAGAGCTGAAGCGCAACAAAACTTCAGCTAGTACATGGAAGAAACTGCAAGCAGAGGTTTGGGCAGCTGAGATAAATACCCTGACACTGGTTTTGTATAATATTTACTGTAAAATGGAACTCTGACAGCAGGAGTAGATGAAATCTAAGGTGGGAGTAATCTATATTGCAAGTATTTTTACTATGTAGAAGCAAACCAAATCTAGTTAATGCAAACATTCATCAGAAACTGATCAACTTCTGACCTGTATCATCAACTGGCTCAAGCACAAATCCTTCTTCCTGGAACAAAAGCATTGTCTCACTCATTGTGTGATTTACATCCTTAGCGGTGGTGTCTGCACAGTTGGGCTCAACTGCAAGAAAACCCAGCAAATTGCCCAAATTAAAAAAAATTTAAATTACAATATGGACTAATTTCTCAATCACACAACAGAGAATTATACCAGAAAAAAAAGTGAGAAAATAGGAAACTGTGTTTTGTTTATAATCTCATTTATGTTCACCAGTTCCTTCTCATACTCTGCTCTGCACACTTCCCTTCACTGATCCCAGAATGACCAGGCCATGGCAGAGACAGAAGAACCCATCTGGAGAAAAACCCACACAACAGAAAGTGTTAGGGGCAAAAGTGTTTAGTTTCAATCCCTATCTGTTTCCAGTTCTAGGCAAGTGCATGGCAGTGTGGGCATTTCTGTCAACAGAAAAGAAACAAGTAGCAATAAGAGGAACAATAGAGCAAGGAGGGGCAAGAGCCACTCTATCCCTTTAAAGCTGTTCCAGAATTCTCTGTTTTAAACTAACACTCTGATGGGGGAGTAAGGATTTAAGATAGCAAAAATTTCTCAGCAATAGTTATCAAAGCTTAATTTCTTTCAACAACATCAAACCAAGAGAAGATTAACAACACCTTTATGAGCTACTTAAGTGCCATTTGTCACAGAAATATGAAGCCAGAAATAGAAGCACATTCTGTTTCTGTAGGAAAAGACCTTTTAAGCTCTCAGTAGGAAGGTTCACTGTTACAGGACAGCCTTATTTGGGTTTCTTTCCCACTCAAAAGGGACATCACGCTGTGAGCAGCAGGGTGGACCAACAACATATCCAACAGGATATCACATGAAGGTGTTTCTAAGCAATGTCAAGCTACAAATTTGGAATCCTTAAATCAAATAAAATTATCCTAAAAGGGTGGATGAAGCAGTTTAGGGGGACGGGGTAGGGGGGGAAAGCAAAATAAATGAAGAAAGGAAAAAGGCACAAGGATACGACAAAAAGCTGAATGTGAGTGACATTAGGCATTAACACAGAAACAGAGGGTTTATGTGAGATGGAGCAGACACTGCAAACTCACTGGCTGTGCTGTTCTCTGGCAGATCTTGTGACAAAGGATGTGCTTCCTCCACATCAAGAATGTCTTTATCTAGGACATTTTGCTCATCCCTCAACAGGATTTCTTAAACACAAAGCACATAGTTTTAATCATTCTTAGCCTTAGTAGTCATGAAATAGCCTGATACAGCCTAATGTTAGTCAAGGTTAATGCTCTGCAAAGAAAGCAAGCTCAGCTTCTACAGATGGCTGTCAGTGGTATGGCTGTCTGCAACAGCACACAAAGGAGGGGATTACTCCCAAGTTTGAGATTTCCAGCCTTTTTTTTTTTTTTAATTATGGCCTTGATAGTGTTAACAGGTATCAATCTGTAAGGTTTACATAAATACTCTAAGCCATAACGATGTAGAAGCTACTTTGCTGCCTTTGTTATTACAACAGAAAGGATAAAAATGCTGCACTATTTCACCTTTGAAAATAGAAATTAAATTGTTAAGCATTAAGCGTAAATTTAATGCCTTTAATTCTAAAATAATGAAACACAGCCTTTAAACCAATTTGATTTGGCAATGTCTAAGTGATTTGGCAATGTCTAAGTGATCACTAAGATTTAGTAGAGGTAGGAAAAAAAATATGTACAAACACAACAAATAACATAGAATTTATGTTTGACAACAATCGCTCTGGTGCTGTCTTGACTGTTTTCCTGTAAGAACAAATATATTTGGAAAGGAACCGATTCTGTTTGCCCGTGGCAAACCCTACCAATCATATCTGCAGCATCCTCCTCATCCCCAAAATGGTCATCCTGGAAGCAGTAAACATCTTCGTGCAGCACAGATTTGTCTCCGCTGGTGCTGGCTGAGTTGGGATCGGCCACCAGACTGTTGCTGCTTGTCAGAACACTGCCCTCAAAGAAGCTCTGTCTCCTCAGTGCTTCTGCTTCTTCATCTGAGGGAACACACAAGTTCTGATCCCTCATCTGCATGAGTTTTGGGAACTCAGATTTATTGATTTCCTGATTTTTCAAGTAATTTTAAAAAGATTGCAAGACATCCCATACCTCAAACGGAATAAACAATAAATGATGTTATCTAATTTAGTAAAGGCAGAAAATGTTTGGTTTGGTTCTCAGTCTCTGACACCAGACTATATTGCTTACACAAAATCTTAAACCTAAGACAGCATGATAGGCCAATCAGCAAAAGCATGAAACAAATGCACCTTTAATCACAGCTTTTTCACACATGGAAAGGGCTCACATAAAAGTTTCACATAAAACACACTTCTCCTTATGAAATACTTCCAATACTTCTCAACTTCTCTCACCAAAGTTTCTATCACAGAGAAGTATACTGCTTTCATAATCCTCTGTAAGTGTGATTTCTTCAGCTCTGCTCTGATTCAAGGTAAAATGTTCAGCAACATCAATGGCCCTGATAAAAAAATATTATAAAAATATAGGGTGAACCGAAACTCATTGAGCATTCAGCTGGAATGTAAAAACTTGTTTCTACACAGCCTTCAATCCTGGCATTTTATCACAAGCCCCCATATTTCTCCACTCCCTTTTGCCAGTAAACTTGGGCTTTTGTGATTTTGTTCCCATCCAAGCTGTAGTATCTACCAGGCCCTTGTCAGAAGGCAACTAATTAGTGAAATGTCTTTTAAATCAAATTACACAATTCTTTGGGCAGGCAAAAAAGGCACCTTTACATTAGTCAGCACTTGACTAACGTGTATTATATTGCAGCTGTACTTTCAAAATAATAAACCCTTACTGATCCCATCAAACTGTATTTATGAGGAGGTACAGAGCAACCCTCAGTGGAAATCTCTTGTCCTGGACATTCGGGGCACAAGAGCCATCAGAAACATGACTTAGCCTCCTGCTTTTTATCAGTTTTCTGCATTAAGACTGCTTTGTGTCAAAAAACTCTAAGAAATATGCTGGCTTTTTCTCAGGAGCCAGGCTGACTATTGCTGATAAAACACCCCAGCCCCAGAGAGCAGTGGAGCAGAAACAAAATGAAGTCACCCAGCGGAGCAGTCCAACACTGTGTGGTTACTGGCCACATCTTTCAGGATTATACTAATTTTTATCTCTTCTCTTGAGGTTCAGAAAGCTGTTTGCATCCTTCACTCAGACAGTTTAACATCCTGAAGCCTAAGTTCAAGACGTTATTTCATTGTGAAGGTCTGTTGATTAAAGGACTGAGGAAAACTAGCAAAGCACAACGCCTGTGGCTGTAGCCTTGTAGAGCTCAGAATTTAGGAGAATTCAGTTATTAAATCAAAACAACCCAATCTGAGCCTCTATCAGATAACAGCAAGTATAGCTTTTACTTTGGAGAATTTTAAAAGAATGGATAAAAACTAGGGAAGCATTTACTTTACATCTGGTAGTGGTGCTTCAAAATCATGAAATTCTTCAGGTAATGTAATGGATTGATAGGCAGCCTCAAAGTTCTCTTCTGGAAGGTCAAGAAGCCCTGAAATAAACAGACAACATAACAAAGTAAGTATCAATAAAATAAAAGTAGTGTTCTCTCCCAAGTAGGTATAATAAACCTATAAACCTGTCAGGGGGGCTGCTGCCATTCTAAATCACAGAAATATAAAGCTTAGGCACCCGAAAGTGCAGTTTCAGTTTCCATGTCCTTAAGATGATCTATTTTTTACAGACAGACACAAAAGCGTCTGCTGCAACAGGACCTGAAATATGTAAGTACTTGTGCTGGTGAACAGCTGCTTTAAGTCCCTGGAAGGTTCTCCCAGCTGATGTCTAGCCCAGAGTCTCTCCCAGCAAGGCCAGTGAACCACTGTGTTTTCCTTTCTTCTGCTCTGTCTGCATAACACTGTTCTCCAGCATCAAATACTTATGTACTCAGACTGTAATTACTTGGGAATCAGAGAATCCTGGAAAAATTCACGTGAGGAGGGATTTCTCAAGTTCATCCAAGCCAACCTTTTGCTCAGAACTAGGTTAATTTCAAAGTCTGGTCACTTTTGACTATTTCTGTTGATGGAGATTTCACAGCATCCCTGAAAAGCCTCTTTCAGCATTTTACCACTTCTTCTGAGATTCTTCTCCCCCCTTCTAAAGTCTCTGTTGCAGCAGTGGTGACTGTTGTGTGTTCTTGAGCTGTGTGGTGCTCTCCAAGTTGCTATAAGATCTCTCTCCAAAATAGCCCCCAGTTGTGGCTGGTGGATTTCAGTTGGGTATTAAGGAAAATTTCTTCACTAAAAACATTTTCAAGCCCTGGCAGAGGCTGCCCAGGGTAATGCTGGAGTCACCATCGCTGCAGGGATTTGAAAGACATGTGGTATTTGGGGACATGGCTTAGTGGTGGCCTTGGCAGTGCTGGGTGAACAGTTGGACTGGGTTTTGGAGGGCTTTTCCAGCCTAAATGGATCTGTGCTTCTATAATTCTGTGATCATATCCTTGAGAATAATGCAGAGTAATTATTCACTATTTTGCAAACAGACCAGGTCACAAAGCACATTAAAACTGGCAGGAGACACTGCTGTTCTCAGGCTTTTTTTTTAGACAACAGTGCCTCCCATTTATTGCCTAAGTATGACAAACACAGAGCCTGTTGGAAAAGGCTCCAGTCATCTCATCTCCCTTCTCCCTGTCCACATGGCTAGAGCTCAAAACACACTGTCAGGTCTGGCACTGACACTTTTAGACATGTTGTTGGTGTCATCAGAAATTAAAATTAATTATCTATCAATGGAGGCTGAACTCAAGCATCTTCTTGTAAGCTCACTTAAGATGCTGCTCCTGTTAAGGGAGTCAAAGACATGAAATGGTACTAAATTAAGTCAGACTAAGCACTAGCAGTAGGTGCTAGTATGTTCAGTTTTCTGTGGGGTCAGTAATGTGTATTTAGCAGAAATATCCGAAAATTAACTTTTAAAATGAGAGCTGTACAGGACACAGATGACAAAATGCTGAATTTTGTGTATACCTGGGCGAAAGGCTGTCTTCATTTTGGTCAGAGCTTCATTGCAGTCTGCCAAGAGGTACTTTGCTTTCCTGTTGTAAATCCGCACCACCCCCAGGAGTAAGTGTCCAGTGGTTCGCAGAGCTATAGCAAACTGTGAGGATTTAAAATTTAAAAAAAAAAAAAAAAGTTGTTCAGGAGTTAGTATTTTTGGCAAAAACATTAAAATATTACACAGAAGTAATAGAGTTCTCTACAAGAGACCAACACCACCACCCCAGGACTCTCCAGGAGATCCCTCCTCATACCACAGCCTACCTTTGGGGAGAGGATTTTTTGTACAGTGGCCTCTAAATTGCACTCAAAGATATGTGCCTTGGTGAGCTTCTTCTCCCAGTGGGCAGCCAGCCAGATTTTGGCCAGCGGCCCCCGCTTATTGATGAGCAAATGGACGTAGAACATGGTTCCTGGCCACAGGTCTCAGGGCAGCCCTGACAAAATTCCCTGAGCTCTTCCCCTTGCAACAGGAGATGGGTCCTGGGGCACCAAGTGGGATTAGGGATTTAGTAAAATCTGAGGGGATGAGGGGCCCAGTCAGGTGCTATGGGGAAGGGGGAATTTAGTGGGATCTGAGGGGATGGGGGACACAACCCAGCACTGAAGGGGATGAGAAGATTTATGGGATCTGAGGGGAATGGCACCCAGGCAGATATTGAGGGGATGTGAAGATTTAGTGGGATCCAGAAGGGCTGGGATCAGCCTGCTGGGCGCTGAGGGAATGGGAGAACCCCGAGAGCACTGAGGGAATGAAAGGAGGACCCTCAGAGAGCAGGTGGGAGGGATTTGGCGGGATCCTTAGAGGATGGGTCAGGGTGGATTTAGTGGTGCCTGAAGGGACAGGGCGATCCAGCCAGGCCCTGAGGACTTAGCAGGACCTGAGGGGATGGGGTGACCAAGCCGCTGAGGGGACAGGGGGCCTGAGCAATACCAGGAGGGGCGTGTTGGATTTAGCGGGATCCTGAGGGACGGATGGGCACAGCCGGCCGCCGAGGGGCCCTGCGGGGATGAGCAGCCCCGCTCGGCTCTGCGGGGATCGAGGGGGATTAGCAGGCGCTGAGGGGGCTCGGCGGGGCGGGCGGACCCCCTCAGGCCTCAGCCGCGGCTCAGCCGAGGGCGGGAAGGCGCCGCGCGGGGTCCCACGCCGGGCCCGCCCTCAGAGCTGTGCGGGGCCCGTGTCACTCGCCACGGCTCCGCACCGCCACGGAGCCCTCGGCAGGGACCTGCCCTGGAACTGGGCTGGTGAGCCCCTCCTTCCTGGGGCTCACCAGCAGTACCCACACGTGCCCGGGAACACGTTGCTGCACCCCTCATTTTAGTTTCATGAGAGCGGAGAGCAATCTCGCTCTCCCCATCCATCTGTCCTCCTTCCCCTCCTCTCCTCGTCTTCCCCTCCCCTTCTCCTCCCCAATCCCTTTCACTCTTGACATTCTAAGAGCCCGTTTGCAGACACCGCCCCATCTCCTTCTCTGCAGGTGAGCAGCTCTTGCGTGGCTCCAGACACGTCTGATAAAACTCCCCTGGTGAAGGAAATTTGCAGAAGAAAACAAAAAAGCCAAACAAAAAAAAACCCCAGAGCCTCAGGTCGGACCTCTGTGCAGGGGGAAGGCGAAAGGTGCACAGCCATCCATCTCTGTCAGCTCCAGCCACCCCTGAGAGAAGACGGTATGTTTGCACACTTAGGTGTCACCAGCCAGGAAAAAAATAGTTTGTCACCCTCTGCTTCGTGCTTTACATGCTTTATATTCAGGTAGAACACAGCGAGGCTCCCGTTGCTCCCAGGCACAGCCCGGAGCATCAGCTGTTGCCGCATCACAAGGCACCTGTGGTTTTCCCTGTCTCCCTGGTGTTAGCTGAAGATAACGAGATCTTAATTATCACCAGGAAAATGCTGAGCCTCATCCCAGTGTGGCTCTGCTGCTGGTCGTAGTGGCAAGCAGGGCTCCATCCTCCAGCTGCCTTTGGGCTGGGACTCAGACATTTGGGGAAGGAGAGGGATTTTTGCTATAAACCATCCTTGGAGTGGTGTATCCCCGACGGGAACTTGGAGGAACCTCCTACGAGCCCCAGAGCAGGTATCCACTGCTCTTCCAGGGCACCAAACCTATCTGGGAACTCCATGCCTTGCAAGAGGGGAACCACCCTCACTGACGCCCACTGTGCAGCTCCAGCCCTCCCCAGCACCAAAGATGATGTCCAGCCCTGCCTGCCTTGCTGGTGGCAACAGTTCCCAGGAGCAGTCTGCTGGATCAGAAATCCTCCCCCATCCACGGGGAGCGCTGGGATGTTGTGTCTGGGGTACACAGGGACTGGCAGTGACAGGCAGGGAGGCTGTGATGTGCTGGGCATCTCTGGTTCTCCTGAATTGCTGGATCTCTCAGTGGTGTAGAGCCAGCTCCTGAATTGCCCGACTGCATTTTCCCTGACCTCCGAGTCACCTTGAGCCGTGCTGGCTGCAGGCACTCGCTCTGCCATGGGATGCTGTGAATGCTAAGGAGGCAGGAATGAAACTTCACCCCGGTGGTGAGGCTGGATAGGGGTCAGCACTGCCAGTGGGCACCAGACAGCTGTGCACTCCCCAAAATTGGGCTGTGCTGCACAGGGCTGTGTTAGGGAACAGAGCCAGGTCCACAGCCTGCCTAGTTCCATCACATTCCTGCTCCTGCTGTCCTCTTCTGCCTGCCTGAGGCTCCCATTTGCTGTCCCTCTCATCCATGTTCAATCATTTCCTCTGAGGAGTGACATATTCCCATCCCTGGTTCTCTGTCTGGCTCCTTCACCCTGCTCCATCTCCCAGACTCCTTCCCTCCCTCCTCTTTCCTTTTCTTTCCAAGTTGTCTGTCTCTCTCCTCCAGCACTCCTGCAGTTTCATTGTGAATTTTGGCAGTGCTCCCTCTGACCTTGGCTGTCTCCCTCCTCTCTTTGCTCCTGCACTGTCAGCACAGATCTTGGCTGTCTCAGTCTCTCATCCCCTTCCCTTAGTGCCAGCACCTTGGCGATGGAGTGGCCTTTCCCAGTCCCCATGCTCATGCTCAGCCACTCAGGATCAGGCTGGGGAAGGTTTCTGGGCTACTCCAAGGCCCCTTCAAAAGCCTGGGGTCCCCTCCAGCCCCCCTGCAGCAATGACAGTGGTATCCTGGGGCAGCACAGTGCAAGCAGCAATGCCAGCGGGACGCATCCCTGCACCTCATCCCTCACAGGTGGCCTCTCGAGCACTGCTGTGGGATTGGGGTGCAGGAGCAGCCCCCTGGGCAGCATGGAGCCCTGTCCCTGTATGAAGGCAGGTGGGAGCCACAGCATGAGTGCCTCTGCTTCTACCCCACAAATCCCCATCCTGGCCAGGCTCCTGGCCTTGGCATCCCTGAGTGCATGGGCAGCCACAGGGCTTGGGTGCTCCAGAACAGAGGGTCTGACCACAGCTCTGCTCAGGAGCAAACTGGTGGCACTTCTGTCTTCCCAGGGAATTTGGCGATGGTGAGGCAGCAGATCTGCTCCTGCCCATCTGTTCACAGAGATATGCCTGCCTGCTCCAAATCCATCTTTTCCTGCTGATTTGGGACAATCTGTGTCCCATGACCTACTTGTCTCCAAGCATCTCCTGCCTTCCTGCGGAGTGGGTTGGTACTAAAGACTCTCTAAATGTAGTTAACGTATCAGGATGCACTTACATTTATTTTTAATTCTGCTTCTTTCTCGGCCCACTTCTGGCTGCATCTCTGGGGACATTGTGCTGGGAAGCCTCTGTGTTTCACTGAGTCACAGAGTCACGGAATGGTTTGGGTTGGAAGACACCTTAGAGATCATCTCATTCCAAGCCCCCTGCCATGGCAGCTCCATGCCCCTGCTGCAGCTCAGAGACTGGAGGTGCCGTGTGTTGGTCTAGAGTGTTCCAGTCAGCATCATGGACAGACACTGTGCCTGGGTACGTGCTGAGCCTGGATCGTGTTGCACCTGTCCAGCCCTCAGAAAACACAAATGCACTTCTTTATTTGTGTGGCACACTCTAAAACTCTCTGACCCTTTTTTATCCATTTTAGCTGTATCTGACAAAGACTTCAGAGAAAATCCCTGCCCTGTCATGACACAGGTGGCAGGAGACTCCCATCTGACATCTCCATGCAAAGCAGTGCCCAGACACTATGGGTAACTCAGAGCCCAGTGTAGCTGCAAAGGAACGCACTGTGTGTGGGGACAGGGTTCAGGACATGATGGGGACAGAGTGCAGGGCTCAAGGGGCATCTCTGCAGCCCCAGCACTGAGCTCACTCAGCGCCTGCAGCACTGGGTGTGCTTGTGGAGGTGCTGGAAGCATGTGAAGATGTTGAAGGGAATGGCAATGTGATGGACAAACCTTCCCGGCAGCTGTCAGCAGCCCACCCGCTACTGCTTGGGATTTACATCCACATCTCCAGGCACTGCTCCAAATGTGGAGATAGACCACGTATTAACAAACGAGGGAAAGTGTGTGGCTGCCAGCAGGTCGCTGCTGGGGCACGTGCCTGGGTCTGGTGCCAGGTCAGGGAGGAGTAGAGTGCTGGCACTGACATGAATGCTCTGGGAAAAATGGAATAAATAGAATAAATAACGTGTGTGCGTGTGCGTGTGCATGTGCGTGTGTGTGTGTGTGTCTGTGTCTGTGTCTGTGTCTCTGTGTGTGTGGGTGTGGGTGTGGGTGTGGGTGTGGGTGTGAAAGGGGGGCATTATGCCATGGGACTGCAGTGGGATTGTGGTGGGACCCAGGGGCCAGGAGCTCCTCTTTCCCAGGCTGGGGCATATCATACCTGGCCCAAACACAGGTCAACCCCCACTTTCCCCGGGAATTTGGGGACAGGCTGGGCAATGTCCACATGGGACTCTCCCTGCTGTCTTTGGGGCTGGAGATGCTCATGCTGCAGTCCCAGCGTCCCCAGCCCAGCTCCACCTCACGTCCCACAGAGGACTGCTGGTTGTGGGGAACACGTCCTCCAGGCAGACACCACACAAAATCCAGCGTGCTGCTCTGCCCTCTCCAAAGCCCCTCCCCACGCAGCACCCCGGGGTGCACATGGACGGTCCCGGCGCTGTCGAGGGGGGTGCCCAGAGGGGTCCCTGTTGCAGAGAGTACGCGCACAGCAGGTGCCGGTGTGCACCCGGGCGTGTGCGTGTGAGTGCATGTGTGTGCCCCCCGTACGTGTGTGTGTGTGCGTGTGCGTGCGGCGGCCGTGCGCGACCGCCGCTCGGGGCACCCACCGCCCGCCCCGCGGCGGCACCGGCACCGGCACCGGCACTTGCCCGGGGAGCCGGGGAGGAGGCGGGGGTAGGCAGCCCGACTCAGGGGACTGGGAGGGGAAGCGGGGCAGCTCGGTGCGGGCATCGGCGGGGAGGGCAGACCGAGCAGAGAAGCGGGAGCGGAGCCCGGTGCACGGAGCGGGGCCACAGCCCGGTGCGGGAGCGGGGAACGGGAGGGCAGACCCCGGCGGGAGAAGAGGGTCCGGTGAGGGGCAATTTAGTGGAGTCACAGGGACACAGGTCCCCACAGGGGGTTCAGACGGATTCGGGAAGGTGGTCGCGTGGTGGGAGCCTTGTTTGGGAAGGGGGAGAGCCAGGTGGGACGACCCGGTTCGGAGACGCAGGTGCCGGGCTCAGGGAAGGGGAGCAGCCCGGTCTGGGGGTGGGGATTGGGACAGTCCGGGCGGGGTCTCAGCTCCGAAGGTTGCCCGGTTCGGCTAAGCGGGATTCCAGGAAGAGGAGCAGCCCGGTTCGGAGACCTGTGGGGTGGGGCTGGCAGCCCGGTCAGGGGAAGCGACTCCCGGGAGGGGAAGCATCCCGCCCCCGAGGTTCGGCTCTAGTTTGGGGAAGCACCCTGGTTCGGGGACCCGTCTCCGACCCAGAGGAGCATCCTGTCCCGGTTCGACCGCTCACCTTCGGCCGCGCAGGCCGGCGGCGGTTCCATGGCGTCCCCGCGGGCGGCGGAGCTGCGGAGCCCGGACGAGGAGGCGGCGGCGGGGTCCGGTGCGGGCGCGGGGGGGCCGGTGCCGGCGGGCCCGGGGCTGGCGCTGGCGCTGGGCTGCGCCCTGNGGCCGGGCTGGCGCTGCTGGCCCTGGGCGGGCTTCTGCTCGCCGCCCTGCTGCTAGCCGCCGCCGCCGCCCGCCGCCGCGCCCGCGCCGCCCGCCGCACCGGTGGCACCTACGGCTCGGTACAGCTGCGGCTGCGGAGGGTATCCGCTGAAGGGACGCGGGCGCTGCTCGAGAGCCAGCTGAGCCCCCCAGCCCAGCCCCCCGAGGGGCCCGGCTCCTAGCCGGGAGCACCCCAGGGACCCCCCTGCCGCTGGCAGAAACGGGGTCCCCTTGCTGCACTCCAACACCGATACCATTGGGTGAAACTTCGCCTGCGCCAGCCTTCAGCCACCATTCTCACCTCCTTGAATCCTTCTTGTATGGTGCTCCGGCCCAACAGCACCGGACTGATGAGGCTTTGGGGTATTCCACCAGACTGCTTGGTCCTGGCCTGGTTTGTGCCTCATCACCAGCACTTGGACAGCATGGCCTTGGGACCTCCTGTCGCCTGCCCAGCACCTTCCTGGATGGGATCCTGCCACCAGCATCATGGCAGTGGCACAATCAAGGCAGCCATGGGATTTCTGTGCCATGGTCGGTTGTAGCCTGGGCTGGATGTGATGCTGATCTCCTTCCCACAGCCTGGACCTGACTGCTCTTCCCAACAGATCTGTTTCTGCCCTCAGTGACCATTTTTAGCAATAGTTTCATGTAAAACTCTGGCACAGAGCTGGTGCTTGCACTGCTTCGGGCAGAAGAGGAGGCAGCAAGCATGCCCACCACCTGTGGGGTGGGCTCCAGCCCCCTGCCACCCCCCAGCTCTCACACCCCACCAGCCCCGTTCCGCACAGCAGGATGGAGGCCAGGACACACACCTGCACCGTGCCAAGCATCCCGCTACCACCAGCAGCCCTGGAATGGCCTCTTCAAAAACCATGGTGCTCTATACAGAAGAGAGCGGATGATTCTCAGTGCCTCGAGGTGACATGGTGGCTGTATCCCACTGGCCTGGCAGTGCTGCTGCTGGCGTGTCCCCACGGTGGCCTGTCTGCTGATTCAAGGGCCGTTGTCTGTGCTGTGAAGGCAAAATTGCATCTCGGGAATTAAACATGAAGCATCATTAAAGCACAATGTTCTGTGGAAAGAGAAATGGGTATGAGCAGTCTGCTGGGAAAGGGAAATAATTATCCCACTGGAAAATGCAGACCCACAAAAGGTGCTGTTTATCAGGAACTGCCGCCAGTTTTCAATCCATTCCATAAACTACCTACTTCAGACATTCTCAGGCAGGGACAAATCCCTCCAGACAGCCTGACACAAAGAAAAGTGATTTTTACATCTGGTTGCCTGGGTTGGGTTTTATTCTAGGGCTTCCAGTGTCTCCTTGTATGCTGGGAATGGTGTCCTCTGCCCTGTGTTTCCATATAATGCTTCACAGATGATTCTTCCCTCAGGTGTGAAGCGCCTCACGCCTCTATCCCTGTCACCAGATTACCAGACACGCTCTGTATTTATTGTAGGATCCCAGGAAGCAACTTTGAATCATCTCACACCTGCAATCCTGGCACCCAGGCACCTTTCCCTGGGATGAAACCACAGTTGGAGTGAAATGGGCGGCTGTTCCCCACTGTCCCCAAACAAGCATTGCCTGTCCCCAGCAGCTCTGGGACAAATGGCTTTAATCAGAGCCTGAGGGGCAAATGAAGGGTCCAAGGAGAGCAGGGGGGGCAAATGTCATTGTGGCTGTCACGGAGGGACTCTAGGGTGGAGGAGGGGGTGATGCTGTGGGAGAGAGGGAAGAGAGGGAGGGAAGGAAAGGGAAGGAGAGAAGAAGGGGAGAAAGGGGGAGCTCTGAGTCTTCCCAAGCGAGGGTCTGCCCTGAGAAGGCAGAGAAGTCCTTCCTGCAACTCAGCACTGGCCCTGCATTTCTGGATCAGTAAAATAAACCCGTTAGATGGTGAAATCATCCTCATCCCTTTTTTGTTGCTTTAAATAAGATGGAAGAAGTGTTTTCAGGATGAAAAGCTGAGCCTGGTGAAGGTTACAGCTGTTAAGCACCTGCTGTATGTGAGCACAAGAAATACTCCCATGGATTAAGCCATGACGCCGCTCAAGAAACTGCAGGAAGGGACTGTTATTGTTACTGCTTTGTCAGCGCGTTGCGGGACTGTGCCTTAAGTCCCTGCAGGAATGGGGGGAAGCCTCTACGTGGAGAGAGATATATATACAATGAACAAACTGTGTCAAGGAACAGCACCATTAAAAAAGATTCCCCACTGAGAACTCCAGGGCTGGGATGTGATTTTGTACACAACCTCCTCTAGGCTGAGGTGTAGGGTGGCTGTGGCATAGACACATGGAGCTGTCTGACCTGGCTGTCCCTTCATCACTCTGGCAGATCTGGGGAAAGAGGCACTTGCATGTGGTGCTTAACGTGCAGGGGAGTAGTAGGAAGCAATCCCAAATATTTCAGAGTGCTGACAAAAATCTGGCTGGGAAAGGCTGATGCTGTGCAGCCTGAGTGGAAGGACGATCAGTGGCTCTCCAGTCCCGCAGTGCTGGTGTTTTGGGGGTGTCTTTCTTTGTGCCAGGGGTGAGCAAAGCAAGCAGGGAGGGCCCAGTGTGCCTTTCTCAGTTCTATATAATGGGGGTGCTTTGTTTTCCTGCTGGGCCACACACACGGCTCCCCTGTACGCAGGATCCAAGGGATGTAGCACCGGCTGCAGGGTAATTAGCTGTGCCGGGGGGTTCTGCCATCCCATCGGGAGCGTGCAGGCAGGTGCTGTGGGCTGGGCGGGCTGGCAGATGGCCTGAAGGACTCTCTGGGGATCCCGAGCCATTACCAATAATCCAGTGCCTCTCTTGAAACGTGTAGTGGAAGCGCTGCTGCTGGAGGAGAGAGGCTGAGCCTGTGCCAAGACCGCACACCCCGCCCCAGCCACTCCTCACAGCCTCCCCATAAAAATTAACGCGGGGTGTGTTACTGTGCTCCCGTGCATGTTAATGTTTCCTGTCGCTTAGGGCAGAAACAGCAGTGCTGGGAACAGGGATACATGGCTGAGGGCCTGAACTGTCCCTTCTGCTGCAGGGAGACCTGGCCCTCGCAGCCACTGTGAAACAAACTCGCAGTGGGGGTGGCTACCCCCAGCCATCCTCAGGGAATGGGGTTTGAGCTGGCCACAAGCCCTACAGATGGAATAAGGAATGTCCTTGGGATCACCTCTGCCATGCTCCAGCTCCTTTGGTGGCACCAGAGCCAGCTGTGGGGACGTCTCATGTTCCCACTGTCCTGTGACATGGAGAGGAGGATCCTTGCCTCCTTTTACTCTCCCTTCTGGAGAGTGGATGGCTCAGCCGTGGGAGCCCAGAGGCTCAGGCAAAGACCTGCAGCAGACACTTGTCCCCTTTGGAACCCACTCCCCTCCTCTGCCACCTGTTTCCCAGCTGCACAACACCACGGACCCGCCGGGGCCGGGCGCTGCAGACAAAAGCCGGCTCCTCGCCCTGGCGCAGCCTCTCCCCGCGCTGACTCGCTTTAATTAGCCCCATCAAAGCCGGCTGCGTCTCTCCCTCCTGGTAGGTCGCAGAACATGATTAATTCAGCACAGAAAACAGCCGCCCCCCGCAGAGAGGGCCTCTCGAGGAGGCCAAAGCTGTTTCCTCTCCCCCATCCAGCCTTTCAACCGCAGCAGCAAGGTTGGGAGCTTTCTCCTGGAACGAAGCTGTGGATAGACACAGGCTGTCCCAGGAGCCGGAGGGGACAAGCAAGAGCAATGGCCTCACCGAGCCCTGGGTCTCTCTCCATCCCTCCCATGCTGCTCTGGTCATGGGCATTGCCCACAGCCCACCCGTGGGTCTGCAGCTGAGACTTCCCCCAAAAAACCTCTGGGAAGTGCAGTGGGTCTGGGCTCAGAACCAGCCCCTCCACGGATGGGAGTCCATGCGTGAGCCCTGGGGAGATGCAGCAGTTGCTCCAACTCCTCCCAGCACCAGCTCTCTCCAGCTGGTCTTCCCTGCTCCCACATGTGCAGGGCGCAGGGTGGCACACACCATAACACAGCTTTGTTAACTGCATTTGTAGGCAAAGAGGTTTTAAAAGGAAAAAAGCCTTTTGGGAAAAGAGATAGATGGGGGGATCCCTTCCCCCTTTTTATTTCTGCCAACGCAGCTGCGTGCAGTGTTCCAACAGCACTCAATGCCCTGGAGAGGCAATTACTGCAGGAGCAGGGCTGGGCTGTTCTGCACTTCATTTTCCTAAGGCAGTTACATCGTCTTGGAAAAGCGCCGCTGCTCAGGGGAAGGTTCCTCAGTGTGGATCCTCTGCCTCTGGAAGGGCTCTGGGGCTTCCCTTTGCTCAGTAGGGAACAGAGGCGCTACCCCAGTAAGCACCAGCACAACGCTGTTGTCAGGTTTTTATTTCAGTCTTATGAACATTCTTCCAAGAGATCAAACCACGAGAAGAAAAACAGTTTGAGCCCCTGACAGGAGAGATGAGCTGCAGGCCCAAAATCAACTGAGCTGGGGAATCTTCTTGGGGAAGAGAAGGGAAACTTCTAGAGAGAGCTCAGGAGCCTGAGCCAAGCAGATCTCACCCATTCTCCAAGCTCCAAGCCAGCCAGGCAGAGCCACACGTAACAAGACTGGCAGGAGGAAAACACGTTCAAGAAGCCTCTTTTGCACAGCCCCTCCCTCTTACTCCAGATCCATGCAGCGCCCAGCAGGCACCCCTCACCACACTGCCTGCAGGGCTTCACAGACACCCCAGGAATGAAAAACACCACGGATTCAGGGAAGAGAGGGGGCAAGGTGAGCCAGGAATTCAATCGATGTCTCTTCTCATGCACATCAAAGGCTTTTCTGGTGTTGCTCTTCAAAGCCAGCAGGCACAACCTTAATCCCAGCTGCTGCTGGGGGTCTGCCCATGGAGACCCTGTGGGTTGGGCTTTCCAGCCCTTCAACCAGCACCTTGCTCAGATACAGAGCAAGAGAGAACCCCACTCTGTGGGGAGCCCATTCCAGCCGTCCCCTTCAGGAGATTGCTGTGGTTTCCTGCAGAGGAGCAGCAAGGAGCCAGCTCCCAGCTCACACCCACCACTTGTGCGACCCCAGCAGCAAGCTCTGCCACCCCACAGAAGCAGAGAAATCCCACAGCACCCAGGCTGCTCCCAGAGCACTGCACCCCACACTCCCACCTTGCTGGGTGCAAACAGCCGGGCACCCTCAGAGGAGCAGAGAAAGAAATGACCTACTACTGCCTCCTCTTCTGTTCTGCAAACAGGGAAGCCTTTATAGCTGATGGGACACATGGGAATGTGGCCCAAAACGGAGAGAAGGAAAACGCTGCTGGAAAGATCACGTCCATCAGACGAGGACTGAAGAGGCCAAGTGCCCCTGCTTCCCAGAAGACTTGGTCATAAGCAGCCACGTGGTGACTCCTCACATGAACATGTCATCATAGCCTGGAGGGGGAAGGTGGTCAGGATCCGGCCTGAAAGGAAATTCAGAGCAGAGTCAAACAGAAGTGAGAGCTCAGGCCTGCAGCAGCAGGGATGAGCTGGGATCCAGAGGCAGGCTGGAAGCAGGCTGGAATACCAGCATGGCCAAGGACCTACCCGGGTCGCCCAGCTCCTAAGGGGCCAAAGGGGTCAAATCTGGCTCCTGGTGGAACAGCTCCTGGGGGAAGCCGGCCTGGGATGCCCGATGACGGGTCAATGATAGGGTGTGGGATGCCAGAGTGGAGAGGATCCACAATCATTCCCCCACTCCGACCTCTGGAGAGAGAAAAGGCAGAGAAGGAGGTGAGATTTGCACTGGAGAGACCTGAAGAAATGCTGAGCATGGGAATACAGGGTTAACCTGACACATGGCATGTGGGAAGGAAAGCTCCCAGGACCAGCCAGTGAGGCAGCCCATGGCAGAAAGCCAGAGCCCTGCAAAGAATCCCAGAATTGTCTGAGTAGGAAGGCACCTCAAAACTCACTGCATTCCAAACTCCTCCCACAGGCAGGGACATCTTCCACTAGACCAATTTGTCCCAAACCCCATGCTATCTTGAACACTTCCAGTGATGGGGTAGCTTCTCTAGACAACCAGAGGCCTGGGGTCTCATCATCCTCACAGGAAAGAATTTCTTCCCAAATCTAATTTGGCCTGCTATCAGTGGGAACCATTCCCCTTTGTTCTGTCACGTCAGGCCCTTGTCTAAAGTCCCTCTCCAGCTCTCTTGGAGCCCCTTTGGGCACTGTAAGGGGCTCTAAGGTATCCCTGAAGCCTTCTCTTCTCCAGGCTGAACAGCCCCAGCTCCCTCAGCCTATCTCCACAGCAGAAGTGCTGTCTGTTCCCTCAAGAAGCACCAGACCTGCTGGCCCTTGCTGCAGACCGACGTTCCATCCCTGCTTCCCGTCCTGCCCTGCGCAGTGTTGCAAGAGCCGGCTGGGTTCCCACAGCCTTTCCCAAGAACAGCCTGGAAGTCATTTGCTGACCACGGCGGCTCCTTGGAGCTGCCCCACGCTGCGAGTGCCATTCCTCACGGTCGGCTTTGTGCAAATGCGGCTGGAGCCTCCGGACACCGCTGCCATCATACAAGTCATTAACAACCGTGCTAATGAGTTCCATTAGGCCAGAACAGCTGCCCAAAGTGCCCCAGGACAGCCAGGTCCCATGAGCATATTCCTAGGAGTCTGGGTCTCCAGCCCCAGCACTGGCAGGTGTCAGCACACAAATCTGCTTCCATTTACCATCTTTTTTTGTCATTTCCAGAAAAATCTCTGATGAAGGGCTGGAGGCAGCAAGAGAAACAGGGACACTCTCCCCCCAAAATGAATCCCCTCTCCTGGTGCAATCAGGTTTCCTTCCAGTCGCCCCAGCTCCAGGCCTCCCTTTCCAGCTGAGCGGGGACATTTTTAGCTGTCCCTTTTCTAGCCAAACCCACGGAGAAACAAGTCTTGCAAGAGGGGAAAAAATGCCATCCCCACAGGAGAGTGGTTCCAAAGAGGAGTCTCCTCTGGGCTGCAGGACACCCCACAATGACACCACAAGCTGGTTATTGTCTGTGTGCTTTTAACTGGAGCAGAAGATGACAGGTTCCCCTTGCCTGACCAAACCAAATATCAAGGATGTATCTGTAAAGCTCAGTCTCCCAGACAGCCCAGCCTCTGCCCAGGCTTTCTCCAAGTGCCTCAGACAGCTGGGAGGCTTTCAACAGGACTTGAGAATCTGTGAACTCGGCTTTCAGCCTTCCCTTCTGCAGACTGCTGGGCTGGAGACACAGCAGCTGGTAACGGTTTAAATTAGATGCTTACATTCACTTAACGACGCATTCAGCTTTGATTTACTGCAGGAATTACTGTGTGTTAAATGAATACAAGCTGATTATTAAACAGACACAGATTGCAACCTATCATCTATGCAAGAGACGGGATCTTATTACAATATTAGAACCATATTGAGCTTTAGGAACTGTCAATTGGTCCCTCACAATTTGCACTGAGCAACTGCCCCCACTACCAGACACTTGGCTGGATACTGTTTCGGTGGTCTCCAACCACCACACATCCCCCAAAGGCAGAGCAGGGTGTGCTTCAAGAGCCATACTCACCCCAAAGGGTCCAGGTCTTCTCCACCGACAGCAAAGGGACTCATGGGGGAAGGCCTGAAACACAGGACACAGCAAAATGTTCAGGAAGAGCAGAGAAGCTGCATGCAGCTGTGCCCATGGGTGCTCTCCCAGGGCAAAAAGTGCAGCACCTGGAGGGCCCTGGGATCTGTGGAACCCTGCATGAGGGGCTGCCATTGGGAGCATTCCCAGCTCCAGGGTGTGGCAGCAGCTTGCCCAGATAAAGGGAGCCCTGTTGTTCCCACTGCTTGGAGCAGGAGCTGTCCATGTATATCAAGAGTTTCCATGCCAGGGGATCCCTAAGCAGTGCTGGGCTAGGCCAGGCTCTCCAGCACATCCCAGCCAGAGACACAATCCCACTTCTAGGAGTGTGGGGACAGTGGGGTGGTGGGCCTGCAGCCAGCTGGCACATGTCCCTGTCAATAATCCATGGCACTAAGATGGTTTCAGAGCAGTGCCCAGCTCCAGCCTGTCTTCCCAAGCTTCTCCATGGAGCCTCTTGCACCCCGAGTGGCAGCAGACAGCAGTGGGGTGACACCCAAGCCAGAAGTCACAGCTGGTCCCCAAGAGATGGCAGAGCCACTACAGTGTCTCTTGACTTCCAGCCAAAGGGGATCACAGTGTCTGTATGAGAGGAAGGAACCCACCTGCCATGTACAAGGGACGACTGGAAGGGGCCAGGAAGGGATGGCAAAGCAGGTGCCATGTGTCCCTTCTACCCAGAACTGACAGCAATGGTTCCAAGGGCAAAGTGGGGTCAGGCAAACAGAAGAGGAAGTCTTGCACCCCACCTCCCCGAAAGTTGCTCAGCCACACAATGGCACTGTCCTTCCCACTGGTGTCCTTGCTCTGCCAGCCCCAATGGTCCATCAGCCAGCAGAAGCAGGCTGCTGTCCTTCACCCCACACCTCACCTCCCAGCCCCAGTTCCTGCCTGTTCCCTCCTGGGTCTGTCATTTCAACACAGAGAACAGCCCATCCCTCTCCAGCAACCAAATCAAATCCAAGTGTCCAGGCTGATCCAGCTGGGGAAAGTCTGGCTCTTTTTCACTCCTCATCCCACATGTGCAAAATGGGTACCTGATGTGTAGTTTGGGGAGCTGTGCCAGGACCACAACCCCTCTAACAGGGAGCTCTCAGCAGCCACACACTCTTTACTCACCTGGATGGGGCCCTTGTGCCCATCGGCTGCCGGGGAGGGAGCCGGAGCGGGTTCTCATCCCAGTCAACATCCTCTTTGGACTCAGGCTCCTTTCTGGCCTTTCCTGCAGGGCCCCCGAGGGGAGCAATGATGCCTGAAGTGATTCTTGTCCTCAGCTCCTCGGTGTTCTTGTACACCCTGCAGCAAGGACAGGGAAGGCAGTGGGGTGGGGTGGCAATGGCACCAGGACATGGGGTGCTCAGCAGGCTGCAACAGGCACAGGGAGGGGACAGACAAGCCCAAAGTGTCCCTGGCACAAAACATGTCCCTGACTGGCAGCACAGAGGGGACAGGAAGGGGTAACAGCACACAGGGGCACCAAAGTCTTTACCCCATTTTGTATGGGCAAGGTGCTACTCAGCCACTCCCCCCTGCTCCAACCCAACCAGTCTGCACTGGAGGAAAGCACATGACACTGTGGATGTGGCTGAAGCTGCCACACTCCTGGGCAGCATCCACCCAGCACAATGCTCTGGAAATAAATGTGCTGGCGTGGCCTGTTCCCAGGTGGGGTGGCCCTCCCCTGGGCTCCAACCCACGATCCCACTGTCCTTTTTATCTTGTGTGCCAGTGCAGAGGAAGGCAGGGAACAGAGTTCTGGCTGTATTTCAGGGCTGGCCTGATTTTGTACTGGGGAGTAAGTCCTCCAGCTCCTCCCAACCTGATTTCAGCCCCCCTCTCCATGCCAGTAGGAAATTTGTTCCTGCAGAAAATACCAGGAAACTGAAATTACTTGTGGAAATCATCCAGGTGCTCTGGGTTGATGTAGTCAGCCACTGCCAAGGTCACATCTGCGACCTTCTGAGAGCTGCGATCCTGGAAAAATGCAGGGAAAGCAGAGTGAGCAGCTTGGCAGAGCTGGGAATGAGGGACAGAGAAGCTACAACAACAGCCCCAGGCTTGGGATGCAAGGAATGGGGCTCACCTGCTTCCCACCATGTCCCTGAGCTGTGCCTGAATCCCCAAGAGCAAACCCCAGCAAGATTTTCTGTGCCCCCTCTCCCCAGTTCAGGCTGCAAAGGGTGGAACACTGAGCAAAGCCACCTGGAGCAGCTGCTTGTTGGGGGCTGCAGAGAAGTCCTAAGCTGGGAAAGGAACAGAAACAAGGCAGCTCCTGCACAGGACTGTTCAAGGCCAACTGTCCCACTGCCCTTACACAGCCTGGGTTTGACCAGCTTCATGCTGGGCCACATCTGACACAAAAACACCCCCTGGGTCTGCCCCATCCTGAGGGACAAACACCACTTCCAGGCAGAACAAGCAAACGCCAGCCCCTGATTGCTCCTGGTTTTCTTTTCAGCCAAAGGACCCCAAACACACAGGGGCCACATGGGTGCTCACCATGACATTGAGGATCATACTGTCTTCCACCATTATGGCCTTCAGCAGCAGCTCATGGGCATCATTTGTGGACTTGTAGCGCAGTGTATACACCTCCTTGTTGGCTTCCCAGCCAGCAGGCAACAGCTCTGACTTCCTTTCATCAGGACCTGCCTGCAATGGAACAGACACGCTGCCGAGACCCTGCCCAGGAGCCCAGCATGACCTTCCAGGGCTGGGGGTCTTGTCTTGGCTGCACAGGGAGATCCAGCAGGGAACTGAGGTCTCTGGGAGGGGATCCCTCAATGCCTTCCAGGTTTTGAGAGCACAAGCAGGACTGTATTTCCTACAGGCTAACCCTGCCTGCTTACCAGCCTCCCACAGCATCCCTGCACTGGAAGAGGAGGATACGACCAGCAGGAGGAGGTCACAAATACCCAGACTAGGAGACTACGCTGTTCCCTGCCAGACACCTTTCACCTCCCCAGCATAATACAGAGCTGTCTGTGGCATGGGGGAAGGCTGTCATCATGTCTGTCCGAGCCCCACATCAGTGCTTCTGGGGGGCCCTGCCCTACACTGTCCCCTCCTATGGTACTGAGGACAGTCCTCTGCTGTGACAGTGCCCTGCAACCCCCATTACCCCCCAGCACCACATCAGGCACTTTCCCAACACCCATCAGGATCCTAGTTCACTAGACCCCCATCTTAGGACTGGGTCCAGAACTAGACTGCCCCACCCCCTGGTATTGCCCCACTATATTTCCTCCTCAGCACTGGACTGAACACCTCCCTTTTATTATAGAGTTCTGCCTCACCACCAAGCTCCACTTACCACTATACTAACTCTCTTCCCGGAGTCATACTGATCGCACCAGCATCAGCATCTCCTGTCCTGCGACATCCCACAGACCACCCCAAGCATCAGAATCCCCGGCGCCCCCGGTACCGGGATCCTCTCAGCACCGCCATTAGCCCAAGAGCGGGCCTCCCCTACAGCACCGGGACCCCCCAAAACCGGGATACTCCCAGCCCCGCACCTGCCCGCTCCGACCTCCACAACAATACCGAGGCCCCTCGGACCCCGCACCGGCCCGGGTGCCCCCAACCCCGCCGGCGCCGCCCAGTTCCCGCGGCCCAGGCAGCGGTCGCCCGGCTCGGCCACACGGCGCCGGCGAGCGGCGATAGGAAAGGCCGAGGCTTCACCGCGGCCTACTAGGCCTCCGCGGCGGCGCAGCGTGGGTCTGCCCGTACCTGGTCGCCGGCACCCAGGCAGCGGTAGCCATGCCGAATCAGCTCCCAGTGGATGCCGCAGACCAGAGCGTCCTGCGGACGGGAGATGGCGGGCCTGGCCCAGGCGTACAGCGGCTCCAAACCGGCCATGGCTGCTCCGGGCCGGGGCGGAGCCGGGCCCGCACCGCCCCTCACTAGAGGGCCCCCGTCCTCTGCGCTGGGCCCGAGCCGCCTCCCGAGGCCACAGAGCTGCTCCCGGTTTTGTTGTGCTCCGCACTGCTGAGGCTGTTCGAGTTCTGGGGTCTGTTTCGAGCCCCCCAGGACAAGAAGGACATTGAGGGGCTGAAGCGTGTCCAGAGAAAGGAATAGAGCTGGGGAAGGGGCAGGAGCACCAGGAGAACATGATGGGGGGGTCTCAACCTGGAGAAAGGGACCTTCTCTCTCTACAAATCTCTGACAAGAGGGTGCAGCCATATGGGGTTCGGGCTCTGCTCCCAGGGAGCAGGGACACGACAAGAGGAAACGCCTCAAGTTGTGCCAAGGGAGGTTTTCTTTGGATATTAGGGGAAATTTCTTTACCAGAAGGGTTAGTGGTGGGCTTGGTTGTGCTGAGGCAACAGCTGGACTCAATGATCTAAGCGGGCTTTTCCAACCTAAAGGATTCCATGATCCTGTGAAGGGTGTCTGCCCAGCATCATCCAGCAACCTCCAGGTTAGTCGCTCTGAGCCTCCTTCTCTGCTCCTGGCTCTTTCTTGCCAGAAAAGCATTTGAGTCCATGCAGGGTCTGCTAGTGCTGCCATAGCAAGCCTTCATGCTGACACCAAAGAGACCAAAGCACCAAACAGCCATTAATGGGTTTATTTCATTCCTTCCATAACTCCTTGTCTGGGTCACACTGCTTATAACACCTAAATTCTATTAAAGTTGCCATTGAAAGGCATTCAGGGGCTTTTTTTCCTTGCCCCTGGGCGAGAGCCAGTGTTGTCAGTGTGGCTGGCAGGGGGCTGGGGCTCACGACAAAGCCAGGGAACACCATCATCTGCTGCTTTCCTAATCTGAGCTTCAGCTCCTTGGGGGATGCTCATCTTGACTTCATTATGCGTCAATTAATTAACTCACACTGCTCGCTCTTTCCATTTTCCTCTCAAGAAGTCACTGAGGCTGAACAACCGACCATAGCCCGGCAGGTCCCGTGGGAATCACTGCCAGGAGACACCACACCTCCTGCCACACTCTGCCACTCCTTTTTTCAGGGAAGACAGCTGGACTCATCAGGAAAGCTGCTGTGGATTTTCCACAGGGCCAGGACTTCAGCACAGGAGCTCCTTGAGAGAGGCATCGGATGGGGATGAGTTGGAAACAGCAGGAAATGCCTCAGCCGGGGCTTCTCCATTGCTGAGATGTGATTCAGAGCAGCAGCAGCAGCAGCATTTCCACCCCATGGCTCGGCTCACTCCCGGGCAGCAGCTGCGGTTTCAGGCTTTGATGGCATCCACATTTCACTTTCCCAGCACAGCCCAGCCCTGGGTGGGCCAGGAGCCTACCAGTGGCTCCATTGAATGTCCACTTCTGAGGCAGAGTTTGAAATCATAGGTCTGTCTCCAGAAACCTGATCTGGAGTCTGTATCTCACCACTGCTATTGGACTCCCCTACGTTCCTGCAGAGCTGCTGCACGGGTTCCTGCAGGTGCAGGAGCACAGGGTATTTAGGATTGGTGGCCTCAGGAGGTGTCGGTGTCTCAGCAGGATCACACCGAAGCTCTGCTGAGTGCTTGCCAAGCTTTCCATTTCCCATCCAAATTTCTGCCATCCCTGTTCACCCACCATCCACTCCCCACCCTCTCACCCCTCACTACCTGTTCCCATCCAGCCCTCAGCTTGTCCTCCTGTGGCCTCACCTCCACGTTCATCCTTAATTTATTTTCCCACACTGTGTTGTGTCAACTGCCCTGGACGCTCTTGAGAAGTGACTTTTGGTGCCAAGTCCCCCTTGGCCTGATGAGCCTCTCCATGGGCACAGCAGTGAGGAAAGCAGGATGCCTCCGTGCATCCCCTCACCACAAGAGCCTCCTGGGAGCCAGGCTCCTGCCATACCTGAGCCCACGGCCCCAGGGCTGACTGCCACTACATCAAAGCCGTTATTCCAGCACCCACGGTGCCATGCTGGCCCACACTGCCTGACTCCCCACTGTCTCCTTCCTCTGCTCCTGTGCTTCACTCACTCCGTGGCTCATTGATGATGAAAACCACTGGCCACATGAAAGCAGCCCCCTAATGTGAGTTAGGGGCCTGCGAGCTGCGTGGGAGGTACGGAGAGCCCAGCCCTGGCTGGAATCAACAGCCAAGTCACTAACGAGGTGATGAGGATTGCAGGGCTGGCGCAGTTGTGCTGCAAGGCGAGCGCGTCAGGGCGGCTGCCAGCCACGCTGGTGCCGTCGTCAGAGCAGCCATGTCCTTTTTGTGACTGCTGGAGCCGAGCTGGAGCAGGAGTGATGCTGTGAGAACTCAGCGAAGCCCTCAGAGCAGCCAGTGCCCTGATGCCTCACACGTGTTCATGACGATTCATGCCCAGCTCTTGCACCCAGGAAGCCTCGGCCATTTTCCTCCCTCTTTTACCCAGGAGCATGATCTGCAGAGATCTGCTCCCTGACAGAGCCTGGATAGGGGTGATGTCCCAGGGGAGGTGGGAGCTGGAGCTATCCCAGCCGGACATGGCGGTGCTTGGAGCAGGTAAAAGGCGACATAGCCGGGGTCACGTCCGTCACACAAACCGCAGTCTCCCCTGACCTTCATACTTTCCCACTGCCTCACTGCTCCCATTGCATGCGCCCACTGTGATGTCGTAACAAGCAGAAGAGGAAACAGATTTCCCAACCGCCCGCCCCGCTGGCAGCCCATGAGCCCTCTGTGCTGGGAATGGCAGCCAGCACGGCCAGGGCAGCTGGCTCACCCCTGGGCTGGGCAGTGCGTGGGTATCACCCGGAGTCCCGCAGGACAAGGCAGAGAGGGGCCGTGGATAATCCCTGAATGATGTTCAGGTGTTGTGGGCTGCTGCTCCTCTCGGGGTCAGCCTGCTGCTGCTCCTCTCCCATGGATGGGAAAGCCCCTCATGCATCACCCGGGGTGAGCAGGGCCGGGTGATGGATGGTCCTGTCATGTTTTCTACCAGAATCCCTGTCCTGCTCCATCAAGGCAGCAGTTTCCTAGCACACAGTGGGAGGGAAAGATGGGATCCCCTGCTGCATAGCAGGGAGAGCCAGCAGCGCTGGAATAGCTCCTCCACAATCTGCTCAGTGCCTCAGGGCTTACTGGCTCAGAAGGAGCCACCTGATTGTGACGGAAATCACCAGCGCCAAGGGACATGGACCAGGGCAGGGGTTCCTGGAATGAGCTTTTCCTCTCACTGCCATCATTGCCTTGAGAGGGGCTAGTCACTGCATGAAAATTCAGCCTCCCCTTCATTTCCACTAAATTCAATTCCAGGGAAAGATGACACTGAGGCAGGAGAAAGGGGTTTTTTCTCCGGGGGAGAAATGCAAACCACATGCAGGCAGGCTCGGGCAGGAGGAGGGACTGGGGCTGCGAGAGCCGGCGCTCAGCAGCGAGGCCGAGCTAAAGTCAATTAGAGCTTCAGGACTCCAAACACGCCTGAGTGCTGCGCTTCGAGCAGGCATGATCCCTGTCGGAGAGAGCCTGCCAGTAGGGTTTGAAAATAATTAGGAAACCCAGAACCCCAGTGCTTCCCAGAAAAGCCTGTTAGTTCTGCGGTGAAAACCTTGCTTGCAGGGAGTGCATCACACAAACAGAGTCATGACTCATCAACTGGATGGAGCTAAACTCCATTTTTCGAAGGTCAACATGCTCAAATCCTAATGAGCTTTACCCTTGGTAGGGCTCCTTTGCTCACGGTGTCTACCTGAATTCCAGGGATGCCCAGCCCACCTGAGAGTAATGGAGGATGCTTTCAGGGGATGTATTTCATCCAAAGACACCAAGAGTTTCCAAGAGGGCAGTGGTGATGGGGAAACTGAGGCATAGAGGGTTCAGACCACCAGCCCACTGCCTCCAGCCAGAGCCTGCACCACACCAGCCCTATCCCTGCAGCCTGGGTGGACACTGCCAACCCCTGCTCTTGGGGGATCTCAGCTGTGAATCCGAGCAGTCCGGGACAGCCTTGGAGGAACAAAACAAGACAATCAATCACCCTTGCTTCATCCCGCCCCAGTCTGCATTGTGCGGAGCCTGAGGGACTCCACATCAAAGCAGGAGCAGCTGGCTGCCGGGGTGTCCCAAGCTGGCTGCCGGGGTGTCCCAGCCCCAGACGGGCAGCGCCCTGCCCACGGGCTGCCTGTCTGCACTGCCCACACGGGCTTGGCCTCTGCTCACTGCCTGAGCCCCAGCAGCAAAGCCGGGATGCAGCGCTGCTCCCCGCTCCGAGTACGGAGGGAGATGCCCGAGGTCACAGCGGCTGCAGAGAGCACCAAAGGTGGGGGTGCATGGATGCGGGGACACCACTGTGCTGGCAGCACCTTCCCTCTGCAGGGGCGAGCCGGAGGTGGGATTGTATATGAGGGAAGAGCCAGTCCCATCCCAAGCTTATCCTGGAGCTGCGGGAAGCCTGCAGCGCAAAGGCTGCTCCTGCCGCGCAGCTCCCGCTATCCTCACAAGACCCTTTTCTTTGCAGTTCCTTCCATGCCACACGGCGGGCGCTTCCCCCGGGCTGCAGCCCCAGCGCTGCTGCAGACAGTACATTAATTTTTGGATGTCTTTTGCAGCTCCCCAGCGTTTCTCCCCATCCCAGGCACGCACGGCTGGGATGAGGCAATGTTCTCGGGGAGTATTGGCTTCCTGGCTGGTGGGGAATATTCCCTGATGAAACTGGTCCAAGATGCTGCCCGGTGGGGCTGGGGATGGTGAGGGGGTGTAAGGGGTCCAGTCGTGGTGGGCTGGGCTGCACCATGGTAAACCAGCAGCATTGACCATCTGGGATGGGGTGTCTGGGAAAGGGAGAGCGCCTGGATCCCCCTGGAGCAGTGCCGTGCGTGGGTGCAGCAGTAGAACAGCAATTTAGGCACAACGCTTCAGATATCCCCTATTTTCCCTCTGGCAAAGGGTCAGGGTGGCTCTGCCCTGTGACCACAGCATGGGACAGAGCAGGGAGGACACACGTGCCCGTGGTGGGTAACAATTGACATTTTTTCCAGTTCGTTAATTAAAACACAGAACAAAAGTCACTAAAGTGTGAGGCTGGGTGTTTACAGGGAAAATTCCTCTTCAGGTGCCAGGTTTATTAATAGAAGAGGAAAAAAAACTAGGGGGAGAAGCAGGGCCACAGCTGGACAAGGAACATGTGGGAAGGATATGCTTTTGTGGGGGTGGGTGGTGTTGGTGTGTGTGGGATGGGGTGCAGTAAGCACCCGTGTCTCCCCACCACTGAGCCCCCGGGATGCTGAGTGGCCGTGGGGACGCCATGCTGTGGGCATTGCTGTGAGGCAGGAGGTTCCCAGCTCACCCTGTGGGACCCTGGCACGCTGATTCAGAGCCTTTGAAGTTTTCCCCGTTAACTGCCACAAACTGGTCAGGATCCAGGCTGATGAAGCAGGACATGCTGTCAGCATTGCCACCCGAGCTGGAGCTGCTGGGACACAAGACAGACACGCTCAGCCAGGGTTCATGGTGTGAAGTTTGGGGCAGCAAACCCCCCTGGCTCCTTCAAGCTGTCCCCAGGAGTGCAGGGACTCCCAGCAGTGTGGGGGGGTGGCAGAGCTGTGCCCCCCAGACCCACATGCCACCCACCTCCGCCAAGTGCCTGGACACAGGCTGGCATTTGCGCTTCCATATGTGACACATTAGGATTTGTTTAGAAGCCCTTTATTGTCATATTTTGTTCTTTATTTCCTACAAATTCAATTTGCTAAGGGATGTGTGCGGATTGTGAAATTATTTTGAGAATAGTTCCTCTGGGTTTTTTAATTTCCTTTGTATTAAATTTTTACAGTGTTTAAAAGGCTATGAAAAATTTTATGTTACCAAAAAAAAAAAAAAAAAAAAGCAAAACAGGACAAAATTCCAGGGAGGAAAGGAGAAGAGCTCAAGAAGGGGATGAGCGTGGGTTGGCGCTGGGACCAGCCACTGTCATGGCAGGCGCCAGGGATGGTCTGGCGCTGTTGCCCCCTCCTGCTCCCACTTCATCCTGGATGGAAAACCAGGCTGGGAGAAATGTGGCCACTGCCTCAAAACGGGTGCTGGAGTGGGACCTGCCATTTGCTGAGGCCTGGATGATTGTGGTTTTTCCCACTCAGCCTTTCCCTTTCCTTTGCTCTCCATATGGGAGCAGGACACGGATGCTTTGCACAAGGCCGTGGGGCACCACTGAGCCCCTGCCTGCCTTTCCAACCCCTCGCAGTTATTTGGTGCAGACATAAAAGCCCACGGCCACTCCCGGCAAGAAATTCTCGACAAGAAAATCTTTGAATTATTCCCAAGCTGTGACTGTGGAAAGCCAGGCTGCCCCCCATGAAGGGCTCCACAGCTTGGAGGTATTAGGGACCCCTTTCGCTGCCGGGGCAATGGCCAGTCGGGAGCCACCCTCCCGCCCTCTGTCCCCTGTGCTGGATGTTTCCAGCTTCTTCAAATCACAGACACATTTTTCATCTTTTTATTTCTACCATTGTCATTGTCATTGTTCTAGGCTGGTGCAAATTGGGAACTGGCCGTGCACTGACACTGCTGCTCCCTTCGCCTGCAGCCGCCCTTGTCCCCAGAACCAGCAGGAGGGCCCATTCCGGGGATGGGGATGGTGCTGCATCCTGCTGCCAGTCCCCCAGGGGCTTTCACACCTTGGTCCATGTCCCTGCCTGGCACAGGACCCCTGGCATGCTGCATCCTGCCTCTCTCCAACATAATTTCCCCTTTGCAGCCTGCTCGAGGGATGCTTGGAGGAGGGTCAGGGTCTGTGCTTGTGTCTGGTGAAGGTCTGTTTTGAGAGCTCCTGGGGCCTCAGCAGCACTGAGAAGGCGGCTGGAGGCTTTGGGAATGCTAAAATCATCCAGTTCCAACTCTCTTGCCATGGGCAGGAACACCTTCCACCAGACCGTTCTACCTAGCCTTGAACACATCCAGGGAATGTGGGAAACTCAAACCCAGCCACATCCCCAGCCTCAAGGGACCGGGGACAAGGACTCCCCTTTGCAGTGCCAGGGTGCCCAACCCTTACCACAGCTATGCAGGGATCCGTAGGGTGGTTGGTGCCTCTCAGCACCAGAGAAGGGAGATGATGTGGAGAATAATTATGCAACAAGATTTATCCTTATTAACATGGAAACAGAAGAATTCAGTGAATGTGTAACTTCCATCAGGAACAACATGCCAAGGCTGCACAGTTGTCCAGTGCAGTAGGATGTGCCAGACAACCAGCAGCACTGACCTTCTGGGAAGAACGAGAGGATGTTTGAATAAGCTGAGAACAGAACAGCCTTCCAGGGCTGTGGGGAGCCAGGGGTGCAGGGATATGGGGCTGGAGGGAGGTACAGATGCAGGAATGTGGGGATTTGGGGGAGGCAGACATGCAGGGACGCAGAGATGAAGGGATGCAGAGATTCAGGGTTGTGGGGATGCAGGGATGCAAGTCTGACCTGATGGTTCCTCTGCCCATCACATCCCTCTGCCCATGCAGACCCTCTCCCTAAGCCCAGGGTGCCGAGGCCTTCTCAGATCAGCCTCACTCTGCTCCCCTGACCCCTCCAGGGAATATGGCAAAACTATGGAGGAGGATTGCTGAGCAGATCCTGGCTTTTGATCGGTTCTAGGAAAAGAGAGGCCACACCAAGTACTTTCAGAAATTCATTCCTGAAGCCTTGGCTGGGAGCCGCTGCCGCTTTTGAGACATTCAGACCCTGGCAGCACCAGGGCCTGAGCCTGGCCTGGCCAAACCATCCTACCTCTTCCCAGCACCCAGGTTTAGGGAGCTGCAGTCTTGGCAAGAGCTCCCTGCTCCGGCCTGTGCCCCTGTGCAGGTGTCTAGGTGTGGAGCCTCTGTGCCAGCCACCTCCTGGCTCCTCTTTGTCTCTAGAGTCACGAGGTGGTGACTTCTCCAGGCCACCAGCATTGCTTTCCCTGCCACATGCTGGTAAATTCCTTTCACATGAACAGGAAATACGAATTCTCCTCTTCTCTTTGTTTTTTCAGGGAAAAAAATATGTAAAAAAGAGTAATCTAATCAAATACTGTTTGTTTGTGGTCTGAGTGATCTCCAGTTGTTTGGTTGAGGCTCCATGAGATGCCATTGGGATGGCCAAGGACAGGGACACTCCAAGCCTGCTGCAAACCCAGGTGCTCCCAGCCCTGCCATTGTTGGCAGAGCAGGGGCTCATCCCCGTGTGGGGATAGACAGACATCCCCATGGCTCCACAGGAACTGGGAGCACTGGAGCCAGAACTGGTTTGGCTGATGGAACCATTGCTGGCCCTGCTTCTGTCGGGCTGGCTGGGAGAGTGTGGGAGCACAGGGATTGTTGTGTGGTCTTCCAGGAGGGCTCAAATTAACAAACCAGCATTGTTAAACAGCTCTAAATGTCAGTAGCCTTTAATTATCCCATTTTCATAAGGGAGGAGGCATTTTGCACCTGGGGAGGCCGTGCCACACATCACTCTTTCATCACAGTATGATGGGATTTTTCCTCAGTGCTGATGTTTGGAAGCAGCCCTGCTCCAGGCCCACAGAGGGAAAGCACTGCTATGCCAGGACCCTGGAAATCCCCATCCATGGGAAGCACTGCTGTGATCCTCGCAGAACCCCTGTTCCTGGGTATGCCCAGCACAGGAATATCTCTGATGCAGGTTTATTCCCTGTCTCCAGGGGAAGTCTGAGCAGCATCAGTTCCCTTGGGACTGGAATCACCCTTTGCACCCCAGAGCACCCCTAGGCCAGGGCTGGGACCTCAGCAGGAGGGACCCTCTGCCTGCAGGAAGGGGCTGGAAATTCCCTACTGCGATGGATGGCCAGGTTGGTTCTGTTGGGAGCCTCCCAGACAGCCAGGGAAGAGTGAGGATGGATGGAAAGGGCATCAGGTCACGATGTCTCTCCATGTTGTGGTTGCCTCAGAGCCAAGACAGAGCTCTCCCCTGTGGTGGGGAGCCATGAACCCCCAAAATGCCGTGGGAAGGAGAGGTGGCAGCTGAGAGCGCCTGGAGTGCGTGCGGGGTGCGGAGGAGGCTGGGGATATTTGGAAATGTTCTTTTTCTGCTTTCATAGTGCGACATGCATTTTTTACTTCATTTAATCTTTTTTGCTCTGATTCCCAAGTGAAGAATTCTTTCCATGAGCCAGAGCCTGCTGCCACGGCTTTGTGCCCGGCCATGGCACTGGGGACGAGCTGGAGACCATGCCGCTGCATCCCTCCTGCAACGGCAGCAGCACGGATGCTCAGAAGTGGGCACGAGGCTCAGGGCACCCAACTCCATCACTGCTTCAGCTCCACTGTCCCACCCCAACCCCCTTTTCTCCCCACTCCTGCGATTTGGTGCTTTTTGGGGTGCTGAACCTCCTCTGTGTGCTTCGAGTGGGAGCTGCCCACAACCCATTTTAAACAGCTCAGGCTTTGTCTTTATTCCAGCTCCTGAAAATTGAATTTGTTAGTGGCATAAACAGGATATAAAAGACAGAAAAAAATAAAAAGGAGAGGGGAACATTTTTCTCCATGTCTTTTCCTTCAACCTCTGAGGACCATATCTGCTGGCACTTCTGAGTGTTAGTCAAACTCCTGATGGCAAACAGGCCCCGGGGACCTGCTCTGTCCAGCATCCCAGGTTACTCCTGATCCTGGATTTTTTTTAATACAAGGGTCATAATTTCTGCCCTTTTCCTTTTTTTTCCCCTGGTGTTCTCCAAACTAAGGGTGGTTTATGGTGCTCTTTGACGTCAGCCACAAATGAGGCTGCCAGGTGGTAATAATTTTCCTGAATGTCGGCTAAATACAATTATCACTCCATTTTCACTTCAGAAATATTAAAGTTTGTGTTTCTCCTGTTATTAATTTTGAAAAAAAGCCTTTATAAGTCATCGTGGCACACGGCCGCTGGCCCTGGGGTGCTGGCAGCCACAGCAGGGCTGGTGACCATAGTCCTGGTCACCAGACTGGCCCTGCTGTGCCACATTGGGGCACTGTTCTGGAGGGGAGGGATGGGAGGCAGTGCCCTAGAGACCCAGGGAGTTGGGATGTCAGCAGGACTGAGGATGGATCCTGAAGCTGGGAGGGTGAGGAGGGACCCATGTCCCTGTGAGAGACCCAAATTCTAGTTCCTGTGGACCATGAACTTACATGGGGTGTTTCCCAACCCCAGCACAGCAAGGTCCATCAAAGGACAAGCTCCTAGACACGCCGTTTCCTCCTGGCTTGGTGTCCAAAGCATGAGCACATCCCTGCAGCTTTGGCCAGGGCAGGCGGGAGCTGAGGAGCCGCTGGCTTTTGTCACGGAATGATCACATCCTGCTGCCAAGAAGGGTCCAGGAGGGTTGGGTTGCTGCAAAAGTCCACGTTCAGCTGCACTCAGAGGACCCAGGGCAGTTGCCAGAGCTGAGACACTGGGGTTGGATTATCAGCAAAATGGCTTAAAAGTAAACTTTGAGACAGAGACACCATCACAGCCTTTGGTGGCCAAGTCCCAGCTGAGTGATGCCGGCAGCAACACCGGGCTCTCAGCTTTGGCACAAGCTGAGGTGCAGGTGCAGCCACGTATTCCATGTTTTCCTTCCCTGAGGGCACACAGATGGGCACCCTGCTTGCCTTCCACTGCCCAGGGTCACCTCAGCCTCACCACAGCCCCTGACTGGGAGCACATGCACTGGGAGCTGCAGCTGCAGCGGGGCACGGGCAGGGCAGGTCGTGGGCACCAGTGCCACAACTGCAGCAGATGCTTCCACAGCCGTCCCTGGGCTCTGTGGCTGCAGGGGGGAATTTCCCCATCCCCAACCAGCAGCCTGCTCAAAGCCTTTGTCTTCTGCTGAATTCCAGCTGATGAGAGTCATCCACCAGAGTCAGAGGATTTACCCTCCTGGGGAATGATGTGCAAGAGGGAACCATGTAGTCACATTAAAATTATTTGAAAAAGAATGGGACTTCTGAGTGCTGTCTCACGTGGAGCCAGGAACATCCATCTGACTGATGCTTCCATCTGTCTTTCTCAATAGTTTCCTTAAATAGTCCAAATATTTTAAAAAAAAATTCTATTGGAATTTGGCATATATGGTTCTTAGGAGAATAGAAGAGGGCCAGATACTAAAATACCACTGCCTCGCTCCCTTCCAGTAACAAACACATGATTTTCATTGCAGGGAAGGCAGAGGCAGCCGATAGTCACATCTGGCACAGAGAAGGATGCTCCATGCTCACTGATGCTTTGGCTTTGCTGGGAGAGCAGGCTTTGCCCAGGCTGAGGGGTCCCGTTGGGCACAGTAGCAGCACCTGACTCATCTGGGGAATTCCAGCTCCCTACAGCAAAGGAATCTGCAGTCCAGCTGCCCCAAACCCCAAGCTCCCTGTCCCACACTGCAAGTCCCATCTCCCAACTTTCCTTGGAGAAACCTTCCCTGAGCCCCCACTGTGCACAGCCAGGGGGAGCGGCTGCAGTGGTGGGAAGAGATTCTGGAGCGCTTCTCACACCATGTCTCAGTTCCTCGAAGACCTTGCCTGCTGTTGCTCTTACCATCACCTCCTGCCAGCTTTTCCCTGGAACCCTGCGGTGCCCGCAAATAGGAATTGGTTTATGGCCTGGCTCAATGTTGGTGACTCCTCGCCACCGTGTTTGCTCGTTTTGTCCATCCAGCTAAACTCAAGGAGTGATGACAGATTTCCAATGACAGAGTTTCAGTGACTTGTGTGGGATGGAGATTGATGTTGGCTTCAAGGATGGTGCTTGGTGCAAGTGCTTTCCCACAGGGATGCTGGGGGCCTTTCCCTGCCCCAGTGTCACCCACTGCTGGGACACAGTTGGATAAAACCTTCAACAGCCCCCAGCCTTGATGTTCATCTCCTCCTTTCACCTTCTGCAGTGAATACCGAGGTCCCAGTTCAACAGCCCATACAGCAAGCAAGCGCATCCTCCATCCTCCCAAGGTTCTCCACGTTCCACCATCCTCCTCTCCTGAGAGCGCTGCCCCATCCCCACCTCCCCTTGGGAAATCCTGGTTCAGCCATAGCCGCCAGCCCCGCGGAGCGGAGGAGCGCAGTGTGGGGACCGCGTTGGAGCGCGGCGTGGGGACCACAGAGGAGCGCGGTGTGGGGACCGTCCTGCCCGTCGGTGCTGGCCGGCGCTGAGCCCACCCCGCGCCAGCCCCGGGTGTTCTCCCCGCTCTGACAGCTGTACGGAAATTGGAAGGCGACGCTGACATGTGTCAACAATAACCAGCGAACAAGCGCCAGCGGCGGCGGCGGCTGTCCCCACCACCTCAAGGAGGCTGGCCACTCTTGGCTGAAATCACGGCACGTTGCGGCTGGAAGCAGGAGTATTGTTTCAATTATTTCCATTATATAAAGTCAGGCCATTTAATATATTCTGCCTCAAAGGGGCTCAACTAAAGAGATAAAATAAACACTGGAAATCTGCTCTGCTGACATGGACCAGGAATTCAGTTTCGACACCAAGCCTTCCCTCTCATCTCGCTGCTCATCTTCCCTTTCCTTCCGGCTCCCTCTCCTACTCTTGCTGCCCCTCGGCCTTTAGTGCCACTTGATGCCAATTCCCACTTTGGGCTTTGCTCCTGTTTTGGCAGCTGGAGCACTTGAAGGCTGTGCAGCCACGCTGGCGTCCAGGACTGGAGCAAGCCAGAGGAGCCAAGAAGAGAGATGGAGCTCCAGAGCTTGCTCTGGGATGAAGGATTTGATTTATGGCAAATCTGAAGCCTCTTGGGATGCCACATTCCCTGAGAACAGCAGGAATGGCCGGTGGCACAAACTCAGGAAGGCTGGAGCGTGGCATGAGGAGAAGTAGGAAAAGGAGGAAAAGGGGAAGGAAAAAGAAGAAGAAGAGNCACTTGGCAATGCCAGCAGTAAAATCAGCCACCTTCACGCCATCCTTCTCGTTTGGGAGAGCTGATGGCACCCCAGCACGGAGGGACCTCACTGGCTCTCTGCTGGCATGGGGGGTGGTGAGCTGGGCTGCCAGGAGGCTGGAGCTGCTCCCACCAGCTCTGACCAGACAGGAGCTGCTTCCCATTAATGCTTCCCACGGCATCAGCCTCCCCAGAGCGCTCCTCCCTTGCAGGGCTGTGCTAGTCCAGGTATTCCCAACACGTTGGCATGTGGGAAGGAGCACCAGCCACACGAGCAGTAAATCTGTTGCTTGGCCTTTCCCAGCACATTTCCCTGCTCCGAGCCCTGCCTCTCCTGGAGCGGGGTCACGGGCAGTGCCACCGCCAGGGACCCGGGGATGGAGGGAGCCGTGTCACGGGGTGCCAGTGAGGGCTGCGGTGCGGCGTGAGGTGGGGCTGGCGTTTCTCAAGAGCAGGGAAAGGGCCTCTGCCGAGCTGGCGCGAGAGCAGCTGTGACTTTCCATTCCTGTGGGAAGTGGGCTGCCACCGTCCAAGCATCTGGGCTTGTTATGATGGGAGAGGAATGCCAAGTATTTTTCTTCCTTATCCACTACCATCCGCTCAAACCCTCCCCTGATCAAACCCACATTCATCGCCTGGGATGCACTGGGGAAGATCCCTCCCAGCCCTCGTGGCCGCTGGGAGCTCGTGGCACCTGTGGAGAAAACTCCGCCCTCATCCAGGGGCTCCCTCCATCCCCCTGCCCCTTCCTGTCTCCTTCTGCTGCTAGCCAGCTCCAGACATTTAATTTTCACTTTACTGCCTTTGCTAGGAGCATCCCTGAACCTGCATCCCTGTGCCACCACCTCTGTGACTGCATCCCTGCTGACCTGTGGGCCCGGGGGGACCACACGGTCCCCTCGAGAGCCCTGAGCATCCCAAAGCAGCCACTGGGATGGTGCCACGGGCGTGTGCCCTGGGGCGCTGCCGTGCCGGGAAGCAGGCGGTGCAGCTTTGGAAGGTCACCAAGATTTTTCCGAAGATGAAAGTGTGCTCAAGTGTCAAACAAACTTTCCAAATTATCTTTCTGGACACTTTCTCCCTTCTGCTTTGGAAGACGGAGGAGGAACATTTCATTCCCTCTGTGCTGGCGTGGAGCAGGACTGCGTGAGGAGCCGGGAGCTGCCAGCAGCACCCGCGGCTCAGCCTCGCTTCTCCCCGACATCATCCCTGAGTCACCGCGGGTGCTGCCCCGGCATCATCAGCTGGGCTTCGCCCTCCCCGCAGCCCCCCAAACCCCTCCCAGCGCAGCAGAGGGCTGCCAGGTGCCCAGTTAAACAGCAAACACCGCCTCTCCTCCCACCGACTGCTGGATTTGTCATAAACAGACAAATAAAGGGAAACACGTGGATGTCTCTGCTGTCTTAGGGATACCTGGCACACAGCAGCAGGGGCATGGGGACAGCGGCTATGCCACCCGTGGCAAATCCCCCGTGATCCCAAACAGCTGGGGATGGGCTGAGCGATGGCCCCGTGGTGCCCCGAGGATCCAGCACTAACGAGAGCTGTCTAATTAGTGTGTCCTCCTGTGATGGGTCATCCTGGCAAGGCTTGTGCCAACATCCGCTCGCCCATGCCAGCAGCCAGAGAGCGTGACCAGGAATGAGGTGCTTCCCTGGCCCTTGCCCAGTGTTTGCCTTCCAAGTCTGGACAAGGAAATTCCCTATCGGCTCCAGGGCAGCTGGGCTGGCACCCAACAGGACTTGTGGAAGCTCCTTGCCCTGTGGCACCCGTGTCTCACCCCGGTCACGGCCATCCACACCAGTGCAGCTGCCTGCAGCCAGCATTTGGAGGCACTCAGATATCCCCAATGCCATTGCCATATCCCCATTTTTCTGTGCTGGGATGGCAGCAGCATCCCCAAGTCCACATGGGCCCCCCAGTCCTTGCAAAATCCTGATGGTGATGCCATGCTGCAGGTTTGGTTGTTTATGGAAATTTCGGCTAAGCCAGATGCTGCAATTTATGCATTTTATGTGTAATTTTTCAATTTATTTCATAATTAGAAAAAAAAAAACCTAAAGTGATCTCAACCATTATTACTCCTGTTTTCCCCAGTTATTACTCCTGGTTTCCTACAGTGAGGCCAAAGGGGTCTGAAATGGCTCCTTTGTTGTCTGATCATTAACCCTTCAGGAATGAAATGCAGCAGTGCCGGATGGGAGCGGTGGGGAGAGAGGCTCGGGGGGGCTGGGGGAGAGGAGGGAAACAGGAGGGAGAAATGCAAGGGGTAGAGAGAAGGTTAATCCAAATGTGCTGTCCCCGGGCATGGCTGGACACCCCAGGACACTGATGGGCACGTCCCCTGCAGCCCCGGGGCTGGCCCACTCTGGTGCACCGAGTTTGCTGGTTCTCAGCAGCCCCCAGCCCGTTCGTCCCTCCCAGGCAATGCAGACCCAGAGCATCCCGGCTGGGAAGGAGCCCTGCAGCTCGTTGGAGCGTGGGATGAGCAGGTGGATGATGATCTGCCCCTGTGTGCTCAGAAAGTCTCTCTGTGCCCCCTCTGGGGGGAGGAGAGGGGCACCTTGTGCTGGTTTGCACGTGGTGATGACAGGAGCGAATGCGCTGTCACTGGGGCTGTCACCGGTGGCCTTGGAGCCCTGGCTGGGAGGTCACCAGGCTGTTCCAGGGTACGGCTCCTGGCACAGGGCTGGCACAACGGGACGAGCACGTGAGGCTCCCAGGATGGGGACCTGTGCCGATGGGTCACCTCGGGTACCTGGCGAGTGAGGTGTCCCCCTCCTGTCCTGCATCCCACCTCAAGCACAGCCCCTAGGGTGGATTTTGGGGAGCACAGCGTGGCACAAGGGGTGTGGACAGCCGCATGGGAGCCCGGAACAGCTCGGTGAGCTCGTCTTGGCTTGGAACAGCTTGGCACAGCTCGGCTCGGCTCAGCTTCGCTCCCGCAGCTCGGAGGGAGGTGAGTTAAGAAGCGCTCGGAAAATCAGAGTCAGCTGCAATCCTAGGGATAGCCGGGACAGACCCACACCCGCCGCCGGAGCTGCCGGAGACCCAGCACGGCTCCCGGCGACCGGGGGGCTCAGCCCTGCCCGGGGGGCTCAGCCCTGCCCCGGGGCTGTCACTGCCCCCAGCCCTGCGGGGACCACGAGCAGGGGGCTGAGCCGGAGGGGGCTGAGCCGGGGGCGCCGGCGCGGCAGCGTCACCCTCCTGGCTCCACCCCCCCAAAATCGCAGGGGGCTTCGCCTTGACCCCGGCGCTGGGATGGCAGCGGGACAGTCGGACCGCGGCGGGACGGCGGGACGGTTCCCAGCCGAGGTGGTGGCTGGAGTGCTCCGTGGGGATCCAGCCAGGGCGTTTGCCAGTCGCTTTGTTGCTGCNAAAGGGAGGGTGAGGAAAGGGGGCTGACACTGACTATAAAGGCAGAGCTCCCTGGAGCAGCCGGCACTTCCCCGCCACCATGAGCACTCCCCGGGCCTGACAGCCCCAGTCTGCCCCACTGTCGCCGGCGCAAGCTGCCCTGAAGTGTGGCTGTGTGTCCGAAGCTCGGGTTGGGATGGTGTGAGCCTGGAGCCGCTCGTCGCCCTCCCACCACCCCTCACCGGCTCTGGCAGGAGCCGAGCCCGCCAGCCGCTTGGATGATTTGATTTCTTCCCTGTCCGACATCACTCCTGCCCAGATGCAGTGGATAATATTCATGTTGCTGTTATTCATCAGCTCCATGGAAATGCTCACGCAGAACCGGTGGAAGAAGCAAGGTACAGTGTACGCAGTGGGCTTGTCCCGGGTCCTGCGGGGTGGCTTTGGGACGCCAGGCTGCCTGTCCTGCCTGCACGGATCAGGAAGGAGTTGTGAACCAGGGCTGGAGGTGCCAGGAGCCAGCATAGCCCCAATCCCTCCCCTTGAACCCCTTTGGGGACCGCCTGTGCTCCCCTCTGGGTGTGTGGCACTGTGGGGCAATGCAGGGCGCAGCCCTAGAGCCAGCCCCGTGCCAGCCCTGCCTTGGGGCTGGCAGGAGACAAGGGACACTGACTGGCACTGGGGCCAGCTCTGCAAACCCCAGCAGAGCCAGACACGCTGGGGATAGCACAAATCGGGCTGATTTTCCGATATTTCCTTTCTCCGCATAACACACTAAGTGCCTTAGGAGCAAAGCCTCCTGGAAGGATGCTCAGAGCCATGGCAGGCACTGCCTGTCCCCTGCCCCATCCTTTCCCCAGGAAGAGGCAGCAGCTGAGCCACTGCTCAGTGCCTGGGCAAGGGCAGAGCGTGCTGGGGCTGTGCTGAGGCTGTGCTTCCTCCCTTGGGCACTGGCTCATGTCCCCTCACCGGGCAGTGCCAGGCAGTGCCAGCTGGCTGTGTGGAGTGAGCCCAGGGCTGGTTCTCAGCTCTGGGCCAGGAATGCCTTGGTTTTGGGGCCAATGTGTACCAGGGTAGGGGCAGGACCTCTGAGGACCAGGGAGAGCTTCCCTTGAAGTTCCCTGGAATCCAGAGAGCTTCCCTTGAAGTTGTTCTGTGTTAAAGGCATGTGGAGGCAGTAGGTGTGTGTGATGACGTGGGTGGCCAGGCTGGTGACCAAAACACACCTGATGGGAAACAGCCAGGCACCAAGAGGGGCTCTAGCTACCACTGCTTGATGCTGGGTTGTGCAATGCTCCAGAGGCCTCAGGTCTTGGCAGCCTGGGGGTCTGGCCATGGCTTCACACCCCAGACGTTATATACCCTGGGATAACCTGCACAGAAAAGCCAGCACAGGGTCCAGGAGCCACGAAAGATGCTGCAGCACCCCACAGCCTCCCTTCTGCCACTGGGAGCTCTGGTCTGGGCAGTCCAGTGCCCCAGGGATTCATGGTTCCCAGCAGAACTGGGCATAGGGTGGGCAGAGGTGGGGGATGTCACACCCATGTCCAGCACAGCTCAGGTACCCATTTGCCCCATGCCCAGTGCCCATCCCAGCTCAGCCCTGCACTCTGCTATCTCCCCTGGACAGGAGGAGATGAACCCACCACTTGCTCCTAATCCCCAAGCCCATGGTTTTGGAGTGAGCCACATTCTGTTGTTCTCTGTGGTGGCTCCCAGTGTCACTCTTGGTGGCAGAGACACGTCTGCCATGCCAGCAGCACTGTGGAGTGGAGGAGAACGACCCCACTTCTCCCAGCTCCATACCATAGGATTATTTCCAAAGCCAGTGAGGGGAAGGAGGCCTCGGAGCCCATCCAGGGCTCCCCACCTTCTTTGCCCTGGCTGGAGGTGGAAGGAGAGCAGCAAAAAAAAAAACCCCTAAATATCAAAAAGAATTAGGGAAGGGAAAGAGGCTCATAAATCTGCGGGTCTCCAGGGAAGCCACTCCAGCTGCAGCCAGGAACAGAAATGTTGTCAGCGTTTGGTAAATATGTAACGGAGACCATAACAACTTAATGGATCCAAGGTGCTTCGTTAGCACTCCCAGCAGACGCAGCTCTAATGAGGGCTCCTGGCAGTGCTGCCATCCCAGACACTGTGCCCCATGGAAGGGACTGGGATGAGCCAGCTTGGGGACAACTGCATGGCACCACAGCACCGTGGACTGGCTTGTGCCAGGGACCAGCACACGGGGCTGCGAGGCATTGCTCACCATCATCGTCTGACAGAATCTTCTGCAGCATCTCCCTGGCTTCCCCAGCACCTTGCCCCAGCCCCACAGCCGTGGGATGCTCCTGATGCAGCTTCTGGGGTCAGAGGGAGCAGTGCCAGGCATTGCTCCCAGGGCTGGCTCTGTGTCGGTGCCGGGCAGCACCCAGCAGGTGGCTTGGGCTTGTAGCACCCTTGACTAGCAGAAGGTGTCCATGCCCATGGCAGGGGGTTTGAGATGATCTTGAAGGTCTCTTCCCACCCAAAGCATTCTATGGTTCTGTGGTTCTATAGAGCCCAGGTCCTAAGCATGCAGTACCAGGGGTTTTGGCACTGTCACTGCTACTCAGGCTGTGGAGCCAGAGCCATGCAAACAGCTCCCAACACGGGGGCATGCTGAAGGCATTGGATGCCTGCATGCAGGAGTTCAGTGTCTCCTTTCATGATGCCCAGTCAGCCTGGGGTTGCAAAAAGACACAGGGCATGTGTAGCCCCAGAGCTCGATGCTTCCCAGCTCCCAAAGTGCTCCTGTGCCAGGAGCCCTCCAGGCTGCTTTTCTGTGGGCTCAGAGAGCAGGAGCAGTTGGCAATGTCCCTTGGAACAGAGGTCACCCACCTCGGGGTCAGCCACCCTCCCACAGGTTGGGAGTACAGCACAGGCAACCAGGGAGGCAGCAGAGGCTCTTGAGCAAACACACAGATCCTTTTCTCAGCTCCTCTTGAGTGCATCCAAAATGCCCTTTGTCCTCTGACACTTAACAGGCATCAACTGATTAATCCAGGTCAGATCATGTTTCTACCTGCTGACCCAGTGGTTGTTCCACTTCCCACGGGATGGGCAAGGCTAGCTTGGGATGTGGCTCAGACTGTCACCCATGGGCAGTGCTGGGCATGGGGCAAACCCTCAGTCTGGATCTTGGAGTGATAGAGGCCATCAGTGATGGCCAAGCTGGGAGCGATGGCTCCATGTGTCCCTTTGCTGCCAACATGGACAAGAGGTGGTGATCTGGGGAGCAGAGAGAGGTGGGGTGGCATTTGCAGGGAGACAGGACAGTGCTGTCACCCTGGTGTGTCAGAGAGGGGCTGCCACGGGGCTGGGGCCCACCCTGGCACATGTGCCACAGTCCCTCTCCTCCATTTGTCCCCGCAGCGAGTGCTGGCCTGCTGGAAAACTGCACGGGCTGCGTCCTGTGCTCCGAGGACAACGGCTGCATCACCTGCCACCACCGGCTCTTCCTGCTGATCTGGAGGGACGGCATCCGCCAGTACGGGATGTGCGTCCACACTTGTCCCCCGGGCTACTTTGGTGTGCGGGGTCTGGAGGTCAACAGATGCACAAGTACGTCCCCGCTCCAGCCGGGGTCCCCTGCTCCTGCCACCCTGCCACCTCCTGCCCCCTGCTCCCCTCGCCACCCCGCGGGTCCTAGTGCTGCGGGAAGGGCGATGGCTCCGCTCCCCACAGCATCCCTGGTGGCACTGGATCCAGGGCGGGGCTGGGGGGGGTTCGTCCCCTTTTCCCTTGCCCAGAGCTGCAGCCTGGACCCCGCAGGTTTTGGGTGCCCGGCGGGTGCCGGGTGGCCCGGGCTGTCCCGCTGAGTGGCCGTCCCTCCCGGCAGAGTGCAGGTCGCCCAGCTGCGAGAGCTGCTTCAGCAGAGACTTCTGCATGAAGTGCAAGGACAAGTTTTACTTGTACAAGGGCCAGTGTTTTCGGCAGTGTCCCCCCGGCACTGCGGCACAGTCCGGCACTCGCGAGTGCCAAGGTAAGCAGAGCCCGCACCCCGTGCCCGCCGTCCCTGAGGATGCGCCTGGCGTCGAGGAGTCACCGATCCCTTCTGTCCCTGTCCCTGTCCCTGCAGAGACGTGCGAGCCGGGCCCGTGGAGCGAGTGGAGCGCCTGTACCCACGAGAGCCGGACGTGCGGCTGCAAGTGGGGAGTGGAGACGCGGGTGCGGGAGGTGCCGGACGCTGCCCGGGAGGAGGTGACCGCCTGCCCCGCCCGGCTGGAGACCAGGAGGTGCCGCATGAAGAAGCACTGCCCGGGAGGTGAGCACAGGGGCTGGCGACAGCTCCGCGTCCTTCTAAAGTGAGCCCCAGGGGCGCTGCAGGAGGACGATGGCAGCAGGGGTCTGGTAGTGGCCGGCGAGCCATGCTGTCATCTCCCAAGCATTTTGAAATTTTGGGTAAAGCCGTCATCTCAGGCACATGTGCTGAGCAGCCCTAGGGCTGGCTGCTCCCACCTGGCACTCCCCGAGACTGCCTGGGACGAGCCAGTGTCCCCTTCCATGCTGGGCTGGGCTGGGCACCGACACGAACCGCCCTGGTGGGATGAGGCTGCCGAGCGCCAGCTCCCATCCTGCCACGACGTGAAGGGAGGCTTTGTGTACTGCAGCTGTGAGTAAGGAGGGTTGAGACACACAGGGGAAGTTCCTGCAAAAACCTCTGAACTCCCCAAAGGCTGGAACAGGAGGAGCAGGAGGAGGAGCAGGAGCAGCAGGGCATCAGCCAGGGGATTTCTGATGGATGAAGTTTTGGGAGACACCCCAGGGCACAGTCCCCCTCCATGGCTCATCTGGCCAGATGTTCACTCGTGCTCCTGAACTTCCCCACACCTCATTCCTAGGCTGGGGGCTCCCTGGCTTAGGGATCTCCCCACCTTTCACACACCACACCCGCTGCAGGGTCTGTCTGGGCGGTGCGTGCACGGGTGCAGGGCTGGCGATGGGAACCAGGATGTGGCTGATGTCATTTTTGGATGCAGGCATCTGGACTGAAGCTACCCTAATAAATCTCCACTTAATAACTGGCAGAAAGGGGGATGCATGAGATACCGATCTGAAGTGGCTGGCAGCAGATCTGAGCCGCGAGGGTTGCGGTTCGGAGCTGCGGGATCGCTGTGCCGTGGGATGAGCCGGCCGGCACCGCCAGCGTGGCGCGGATCAGAGAGGACAGGGCTGTGAGGGTGGAGAGAAAAAGGATGAAGAAGGGAGGCAACAGCAGAGGACGTGCGTGTTGGGCGAGGGCCGCGGAGCCAGGAGAGAGGCTTCCTCCCAGCACCATCAATCATAAGTAATATTTTCCTGCTGACAGTGCAGAGGAGCTGATTCCTTTCCCCACCCAGGTCCCAACTCATGTCTTTGGGGTGCCAGGTGGCATCGATTTTGAGGATGTTCCCCTCCCTGCTGGTGTGTGGCAGCTCCAGACCAGCAGAGCTGGTGACAGTTTGATGCACGAAATTTACTGTGGGAGGACAGGCTGCTCTGGAGCGCTGTGTCCTGGAGCACCGTGCCCCTGCCCTGCCCTGCCCTGCCTGGCACACAGAGGGTCCCACTGGCAGGGACTGCTGTGCCAGTGTTTCAGGGGTACCTCATCTTGTGAAGTTACTGGCAAGGCACTGGCCCCCCAGAAAAGTGCTTGGCCTCCTGCCTCTGCCTGTGCTCCTGCAAGCTGGAAGCCCTGGGGCTACAATGATGGTCTCAGGGACTGGCAGGACTCTGCTGTTGAGGCTGCTATCTGGGATCAGCTTCAGAGACAGGCCTGTCCCCTGTCCTTCCAGCAGAAGGAATCCCATGAGTGCCCCCCAGGCAGCCCCCTCAGGAGAGAGCAGCCCCTCCATGTCTCTCACTCCTGGGCAGGCTGTTCGGAGTCCCTGCCACAGCAGAGCGTGCGTCTGCCCTCGCTCCCAGGCTCCTGCCCGCCTGGCCAAGTGCTGGGTTATGGGATCCAGATGCTGGAGGAGGACGAGGAGTTCACTTGATGCATCTGAGACACCCCCAGCCCAGGCAAGCCAGGGCAGGCAGCCGAAGCCAACCGTGTGATGAGAGATTAGTGCCACCACTTCTGAGCCATCCAGGCGGCTGGAAGGGAAAAGCTGCCGCGTTTGGCCGTGGCACAAATCCCTTGTGCTGCTGTAAATCTGCCTTGGGTGTCTGTCCCGCTCTCCAGACACTTGGCGTGCGTGCCGTGCCCTCTCCTTTGTGGGTGGCAACTGTCTGGAGATCAGAGCCGAGAAACAGGGTTTCAGAGCCAGGCAGGACAAGAACTGGAGTCCTCAGAAGGGACTGGGGACAGCAGTGCTGGCACACGCAGCATCAGGGACAATCATGGTCCCTTGTGCCCCTCGCACCACTGAACCCCCCCATGTGACCCTAATTAGAGTGGACACAGAGGGGCAAGGACTGACAAAGCTGCCCAGTTTTTGGGGCAACCATTCTGATCCGTGGCCTGGTCTCCCCCTCCCACTGGAGCCCATGGCACAGCAGGGTTTGTCCTGAATCCCTGTTCCTTGGGTGTCACAGCACCAACACCTCGCCCAGCTGGAGGGTGTGTGGCAGCTCCTCAGGGTGAGCAAGGGTTTGGGTCCCAGCAGCCTGACCCTGGAGAGCTGGCAGTGGGTTGCCCTGGGATGCATCCAGGCTCCATCTGCACCTTGGTTGTGCCACTGGGATGGGAACCATCCACACATGGAGGGAGAGAGAACTGGCACCTCTGCAAGGATGCACTCCAAAGCCACCTTGCTCCCCACCATGCCCAAATCCTCCCAGGGGCTCTCATGGTGGTGGGCAGTTCCCATCACGGCAGAGCTGAGCACAGCTGTGCTGTGGCTGTGGGGTGTTGGTGCAGCCACTGCCCTCCTCCAACACCCACAGTCCTGGCTCACAGAGAAGCAGGGATTTCTCCAGGCAGCTGCCCCACCCCATTCCTAGGGATTCTGGGGTACCGGGACTGAGAGTCCATCCATGGGAGATGTGGGGACAACACGTGAGTGTGCCTCTGCCCAGGCCATCAGCACACCCAGACCCCCCACAGACCCACACCGCTGTTTCATGACTGGGAGAGGGCTCTGGGGTCCCCAGAATCAGAAACTGGGTCCAGCACTAACACCCCGAGGGAGGATATGGGATCAGCATCCCATGGACGGGGCTCAGGTCAGATCATGTTGCCTCACCAACAAGCCAGCGCTCCTTTTCTCCTCCTTCTTCTGTTGCAGAGAAAACCGAACCCAAAACTAAAGGCAAAAAGCGACAGAAGAAGCCGAAGACAGAAAGGCACACGGGCACCTAGCGGGCACCAGCACGGGAGCTGGGACACCCTGGCAGGAGCTCCCAGCCAGCTCCTGCCACGGTGCTCCAGCCACATCACCCCTGTTTCTCCATCCACAAAAAAAAAAAAAAAAAAGAAAAAAAAAAAAAATTGCACAATTTTCTCTGCCCCCCCCACCCCCCTTTTCTTTTGAGACAATTTATGGCCTGTAAAACATTTCCTTTTCAGAAAATCTAATTTGCAATGTCCAAAGCAAAGCCCTAGGGCCTGGGGAGAGGGGTGGCTCCTTTATTCCTCTGGTCTTCCCTCTCCCCTAGCCTGCTCCATCCCTTCCTCCAGACGGGCGGGATGGGGTTAGACCGGGGTTGGACCCTGCTAATGAAGCTGATGCCTGCCTGGATAGTGTTCCCAAGGGCTGGGAGATGCCCTGGCACCACAGCATCCTGATTTTATGGGAGTGCTGGGGGGCACAGCACACCACAGAGCAGCTCCAGGTGCTGAATAGTGTCCCCCATCCTTAGCCACAGGCATGGGAAGCAGCAGGACTCCCAGGGCTGGGACCCCACTAGGGACTGTGCCATTGCTCACAGCAGCCCAGCCTGGTGCTCAACATCCCCACTGGCACAACCAAATCCTGCTCTCCTGGGACTTGGGGGGCAGCTGGACCTCCAGACTGACAACCCTTCTTGGGATCATGCCAGCCCAGCACTCAGCACCCTCACGGGCCAAATCCTGCCGTCCTCAGGGTCACAGAGAGGCTCAAAGGCTTCTCTCCCAGCTGGATGTGGGCACAGGAATTTGGGGTGGCCGCGTCTGTATTCAGTGTAGGACAGGGACACGAAAAGTGCGAGTGCCAGCCCAGGCAGAGGATGCTGCTGCGTCCTGCGTCCCCAAACTGGGATGTGTTGGAAGCAGCGCTGCAAACCCCCCCCCATCCATCACCGGGGGCGCGACCGCGGGGTGCTGAGCCCAGGCTGTCCCTCCCTGCCACGCTGCGTGTGCCCGCAGGCACGGAGGGCTCTATCGGTATATTTACCACGTGTGTGCTTAAATCGCTGCCCAGCCGCAGGCAGCTCTACATTTGGGGATTGCCGGGGTGCGAATTCCCCGTCCCTGCCCTGAGCGTGAGCGGGGGGAGGCTGCGGGGTGTCGAGGCTGCGGGGGCTGCACAGGACGGGAGCGCTGGGTGTCAGCATCGAGCCAGCCCCAGAGCGGCACAAAGCTGCCGGAGCAGCTCCTCCGATCGCTTCATGACAAATAAACGGATTAAAACCTCGGCATCGCTATTGCGTCCCTGTTTTCCCCGTTCCCACGAGCTGCTGCCGGAGGGGCTCTGGGATGCTGGCTGTGGCCACGGTGGCAATCCCGCATTCCCCAGCTCTGCAGATTGGGTCCCTGTGGGGGGACACCCTGCCCTGGCCCCCCAGCACCGGGGTACTGGGGAAAGATTTTATTTCAAGTTTTTATTTAAAGTACCACCAGCATCGGTCATTGCCTGAGCCAGCACTGGGGCAAGCGGCAAGTGTGACACTGGAACTGCCATTCCACAGGATTGGGAACCACCAGGGGTTTTTTCTGGGTGTTGGAGAAAATCCCCCTTTGCTAAGATGCTTGGACATCCCCTTGGCAGCCCGTCCCCATCAGCGGGATTGTCTCCTCCTGGGGGTCACAGCCCAGGTCCTGTCCCAGCACAGGGGCTGCCAGACGTGGTGACCCCAGTTCAGGTCGTAGTCCAGCAGCCCCGGCAGACCCCGGCACGCCGAGCCCCGTGCCCAGGCTGGCTGTGTCCTGCCAAGCTCTGCCTGGGACACAGAACTCCTCCTGGTCCCCACGGGCTCATCCCGCGGCCAGAGCAGCCAAATCCAGGCCTGGCTCCCGCTGGCATTATAAATAGCTGGGACTCGGGGAGGGAGCTGTGCAGCCCGGGATGGGGTGGTGAATCCCAGCGGGTGCGGATCGGGGGGACTCGCAGGGTGCAGGGCTGGGGGTGGGAGGGCTCGGTGCTGCCGGGGCGCTGTCCCTCATTGCAGGGACGTGCAATGAGTTGTGCAGAGAACGCCCGGGGGAGGGACGGGGCTGTGTGTGCGAGTGTGTGTGAGTGTGTGTGAGAGAGAGAGAGAGACATTTATAGATCACGTGTGAAACTTGATCTCCTCGCAGTGGACCCAGAGGAAAGAAAAAAGATAGAAGTATTGTTTTTAAACAGATTTTTTCCTTTGTTTTTCTTTTTTTTTTTTTTTTTTTTTCCCTCTTCCCCCCCCTGCGGGCGGC
>VWZP01008031.1:793739-819032 GCA_013396995.1 Dicaeum eximium
CCCTCTCCCCCTGCGAGGGCTGCCGATAAAAGGCCGGGGCGGCCAGCGCCGGCTCAGAGGGAGGAAATGCCGAAATCTCCGCGGTTGGACGCGGCGGCGAGCGCCCACTGACCCATCCCGGCACGGAGCGACTGCCGGCGCATCCCCCGCCGTGGCACCCCGGCCCCGCGGGGACCCCCTGGCCATGCGGGCGCTCAGCCTGGGCCTGGTGGCCCTGACCTGTGCCACGACGGCTCTGTGCGCTGCTGGAGCCCAGCGCCGGGCTCCGGAGGGCGGCGGCCGGCGGCGCTACCACCGCGTGCAGCACGGCCACTGCAGCTACACCTTCGTGCTGCCCGAGCCCGAGCCTCTGCCCTGCCCGGCCGCCCCCGGCCCTGCCCCCGGCCCTGCCCCCGGCCCGGCCAACGCGCTGCTCCAGCGGGACTCGCCGGCCGGCACCGCCGGGCACGGGGCTGCGCAGCGCCTGCGGCACCTGGAGAGGATCCTGGAGAACAGCACGCAGTGGCTGCTGAAGGTAGGGGCGGGATGTGGGATGTGGGGGAACAAGCAGAGGGGTGGTGTGGACAGGGATTTGTGTCCGGCACCCGCTCGTGCAGCATCCCTTGGCGCAGCTGTGGGCATGGGGCCTGTGCCCGCCTGAGCAGCCAGGTCAGCGTTTCTCTGGAGGTGGCAGCTGGCAGCAAGCGCTGTCTGCGTGGGGGGATGTGTGCTGTGGGTTCTGCGGGTGCTGCAGCTCATGGCTGCTCCACATCACTCGCCCAGAGCACTTCCCATTGGGGCTGTATTTTCTGTCCATCCTGCCATAGGGCTCCTCGTGGTCCTGGCTGGGTTAGCCATGCCTAGCATCCCTTGGGGATCAGCATTCCAAATTCTGGGCAAGGAGACTGGAAAGGGGTTTGGCCAGTGGTAGGGAGAGGGTCCCAAGGGCAGGGGCCACCAAAATATCTCCGGTTTTATAATTTTCCCTCTTACAGGCTTTGCAAAAGCTCCCAGCACTTGGTGAGACTTTGTGTGGGACCCAGGGCTCCTGGGTGGCCTGTGGGTGGTGCACGGTGGTGGTGCACCAGAGGGGTTGCATCCCCACAGGGCTGCCACCCCCAGCCCCCACTGCTCGCCCCATCCCCAATGCTGGAGGCAGGAAGCAGCATTTCCTTCCTGGAGCCCCCACCAGCTGAGTGCAGCTGCCTGCGTCAGACCCAGGAATAGCTCATCCCAAGGGACACATCCCTGGGGGGCCCTGAACCCCACAGCCCGTGCCAGGAACACTGGGTACCTGCACTGGGAAGAGGGGAAGCGGCTTGTCCCCAGCTGTCACTGACCCAGCAGAGCCACATGCATGTCCTGTGGTGACCCACCAGGCTGCAGTGGGACCTGTGTGCCTCTGCGCTCCCATTTCCTGGGTGATGTCCCCGTGCCGAGCCCCTGCAGCACTCAGGGGTCAGGATGGGGCCAGCACATTGAGTGGGGGTCCCGGGGATGGCCTGTGCCAGCCACGCTGCTTGGGTAGCCCCCCTGGCTGTGTGGGACAGTGCAGGCAGCAGGGACGTGCAGGACGTTCTTCCTTGTCCCCTCAGCCATCCTAGAGAACAAATTCCTCAAGAGCTGGGAAAACACTGAACCGTGGCTCTGCTGGAAGCCAGCCCAAAGTGTTGCAGAGGGTCAGCAGGGCCAGTGACAACCTGGCTGGTGGCACTGAATGTCACTGTGGAACCTGCTGGGTCTGCTGGGTGCACACCAGTCCTGGGGTCCCTGTGCCCTGGGGTCCCTGTGCCCTCAGCTCTCTGCCTTGGTGTCCCTGTGCTCAGGTGTCTTTGTGCCCTGGATGAGGGCAGCCCTTGTATGGCCAAGCAAGGCAGGGGACCGGGGTCCCTCCACAGGAGCTCATGGCCCTGTCCAGAGCAGACAGCCACAGCAAAGTGCACATCTGGGCAGCTGTGGGCAGCAATGCCCCTCACCACAGCCCCAAGGAGCACAAGGCAGTGGAGCACTGGACAGCCGGTACCCCATTCCTTCCCCATCCCCATCCTGCAGCATCCATCCCATCCCATCCCATCCCATCCCATCCCACCCCATCCTGCAGCATGGCTCTCTCTTTTTAGAGGCAGCTTGGAGCTATGTTTTTTGCTGCTGTTCCTCAGCTTCCCAGATTTCAGCAGAGCTGCCCAAGAACGCTTGTTTTGGTCAGACTCCAGCCCTGAGCAAACAAACGAGGGCTCAAAAGAGGCAGTGGGTTCAGGAACAGATCGTAAACAACGTTGCATCCCCGTCTGCTCTGCCCTGGCATGGGGAGCCCTGCAGGGTGCCAAGAAATTGGGATGTCTCCTGGTACCCAGCAGGGTTCCCCAGGTCCCCTCAGGCATCTCCAGCATCAGCCTCCCCCAGGACCCCCATCCATGGCACTGGGGGCTGGTTCACCCTCCCCACTCAGCACCCCTTGGTGGGGACATGGTGAGGACCCAGCATACAAGGACACATCGGCTGCTTCAGTCTCAGGAGGAATTAATTTTAGCTCAAACAAAAACACTTGGTGGTGCCGCTGGGTCTAGGGGGGGATTTGGGGTGGGATGGGGTCTCCAGCAGGGCATTTTGGCAGCTCTGAGGCGCCTGAGGCACAGGGGCTGATGCTGCTCACCCTGGGATGTGTGCAGCGGTGTGGGGAGCAGGTGAAGGGTTTTCCACCCACCTGTGACTCAAGGATTCCCGAGCCAGTGCTTGTGCAATGTTTAGAAATGCCAGGGCAGGATAGGAACTGGGACATAGGGGAGGGATGTGGCTGCAAGAAGGCAGCACAGGATGATCCAGTTGTGGGCAGTGGGATCCCAGCATGGGGACAGCAAGTGGCTGAGTTCCCTCCTCCTCCTCCTCTTCTGGTGATCTTTTGGGGTGACCAAAACAGCACCACAGCTTTTCCCCCAGCAGCTCTGCCCTTGTGGTGCAGAAATGAGTCTCTGAGACTAGGAGAGCCCAGCTCACATCAGCACCCATGAGATGAAGGAGGAGGCATCCCGGATTCCCTGTCCTTGGCACAGAGCCTGCCCACTTGTGTCCCCTATGCCAGACATGCCTGGGGACACTGTGCCCCACTCCAGCTCCCAGGGAGCTGCTGGGGCCAGGATCCAGGGCTCTCAGCCTTCCCTGTGCCAGCTTGACCTTTTCCATGGGTATGTTGTGCCCTCAGCTCACAGTTATGTTTATTTAAAAAAGAAAAAAAAAAGGCTAAAAGCAAGATTGAGAGGGAGAAAAGGCCTCCCCAAGCCCTGTGAAGCAACAAGATTAACGACGTGGTTAAAGGGAAACTCTCCAGCAATCCCTCAGCTCGGGGAAATGTTTTCCAGACGCGGCTCTCCGACCTTTCCCTGCTTCCTCCCTGAGAGCATGTTCCTGCAAGGGAAAATCCCCAGGGAAACGGGTGCAGGCAGTGCTGGCTGGGATGGTCAGCCCTGGGACTTTCCTGCCCTGAGACCCCCCTGTCCCACACGGCAGCTCACAGTGGGGTGATGTTTTTGCCACCGCCTGGTGCGGAGGAGGAGGGAACAGTGAGATTTCAAAACGCCAAACAAGTGCAGAGCCCCGTGCCCTGGCCCACTGCCGGCCCTACACCCACGCTGAATATCCCAACACTGCTGCCTGCCGTGGTGCTGAACATCCTGGTGTTCCATGATGCCAAACATCCCAGCAGTGCCTCCCTGCCACAGCACCAAGCGCCACTGCGCTCCCACACGGTGCAGAACATCCCGGCACCACTGCCTGCTTTCCACACTGCCCAGAGAGCAGCATCCCAACCCTGCTGATTCTGCTCCAAAACCCCACAGGATGCAGGGGGATGTGGGGCTCTGGGGAGCTCAGGCAGGGAGCAGGATCTGGGCTCTGCAGGGACAGCAGAATCTGCGGGATGCAGGGAGCTGGGCAGCCCCCGGCCCTGCTGCTCTCCGGGGCTGCTTTCCCAGCGTGGGCGGCAGCGTGGCCCCTTCCGCTCCCCGCGGCCCCGCCGAGGGACCGTGCCCCCACCGAGGCCATCGCCCTGGGGAGGGGCCGAATGGGAACCTCATGGCGGGGCTGCCAGAAATAGCAAAGCCTTTGGGAAAGGCGGCTCCCCGCGGGCTGGGAAAGCGGAAGCGTCGCTCAGCTGTGTCCGAGCTGTGTTCGCAGCAGCTTCTTCCCAGCCCCGAGTGCTTCCACGTGGTGGAGCAGCACCGGGTGCCGGACACCCACCTTCTCCGGCTGATGGTGTCCCCTCACCCTCCACATCCCCAGCCCCCAGAAATGAGTGGTTGGGGGCTTGCAGCTGATGCTGATGCCACTGCCAGCCACTCCCTGCCTGGCTGCTTGGCACAGGCAGCCCTGGCTGGGCATCAGCCGCAGCTTGCCAGCACACCTGGGCACACAGAAGCCCATGCCAGGCCCCAGCTGGTCCCACAGCCCAGGAATCTGGGCAGCCGGTGCCTGAGGAGCCTCCCCTGCAGCAGCTCAGCTCGCTCTGTCCTCTGATAAGATTCTAAGGGCCCTGAGGTGGGCCAAGCCTTGTGGAGACACAGGGCCGTGCCTGGCGGCTGTGCCCAGTGCTGCCAGGCTCAGCTGGGATGCTGAGACAGGACCCAAAGAGATCCCAAATGACCCCCTGCACCCTCACTTCCCTGCACAGCTGGAGAGCTACATCCAGAGCAGCGTGAAGCCCGAGATGGCGGAGCTGCAGCAGACGGCGGTGCAGAACCAGACGGCCGCCATGCTGGAGATCGGCAGCTCCCTCCTGAACCGCAGCGCCGAGCAGAGCCGCAAGCTCACCGACGTGGAGGCCCAGGTATGGCACACGTGTCCCCACCACCCCGAGACTGATGGGTGGCACGGTTTGTCTGCAGATAACAGCTTTGCCCTGAGGTGACACAGAGTTTAATGCAGCGGTGGTGGAGGTACCAGGGCTGTGTCACCAGGCCAGCCCGGTGACACCACGGGTGTGCTGTGGCTCCGGCTGCTGATTCCAAAACTCCCTCTGCTCCCGAGGCAGGTGCTAAATCAGACGTGGCGCATCGAGATGCAGCTCCAGGAGAATTCCCTGTCCACCACCAAGCTGGAGAAGCAGCTGCTGCTGCAGACCAATGAGATCCACAAGCTGCAGAACAGAAACAAGTAGGGGCTGGGGTGGCTCAGGGACCCCCACAGCCCTTGGACCCCACAGGGAGGCTGGTCCCTCCCAGCTCACACTGCACTTTGAGGGGGCTTGAACCGCTCCAGGTGCTGGCTGTGCTCCCTAGGGGTTTGCACAGCTCCAGCATGGCCACAGGGTTCCCCTGGCTGGGCACATCCCAGAAGTGAGGGTACAATTCAGGGGTGCAGCGGGGGTTGGGGACAGCAATGGGTCCCTGCAGACACGCTGGGCCCGCTCTGCCACCCCATCACCGCTGCATCCCACTCCCAGCATCCTGGAGGTGCGGGTGCTGGAGATGGAAACGAAGCAGCAGGCGGAGCTGGCGGGGGCGCACTCAGAGAAGGAGAAGCTGCAGCGGCTGCTGAGCCGGCAGAGCGGCACCATCGAGGAGATGGAAAAGACGCTGCTGGCTGCCAGTGCCAACACCAGCCTGCTCCAGCGCCAGCAGCTCCAGCTCCTCCAGTCTGTCCAGAGCCTGGTGCGCCTCGTCTCCCTCTCCCAGGGCAGAGGTGAGCGGGGTGTGCAGGCAGAGGGGGGCAGTGGGAAAGCTCCTTGTCCTCCCAGGAGCATGCCAGGGTGCCCCTGTGGTCTGCTCAGCTTGACTGAGCACCTCAAAAATCATAGAATCGTTCAATCACAGAATGGTTTGGGTTGGAAGGGATCTTAAAGCTCATCTCATTCCCACACCCTGCCATGGGCAGGAACACCTTCCACTAGAAAATGATCCACTCGTTGCAACCAAGGAGCAGCTTGGAGCCCCCAGGGGTGGGCCCATAGCCTGATGCCATTGCCAGCCATGGCAAACCCCCAGGGGTTAGGCCGGCAGCACCCCTGGTGGCACAGCTGCCTTGCTCAGCCCTCAGGAGATGGTCCATCAGGGACCATCATGATGGGCCATCAGGGTTTCTGCCTCCTCACTGTCCCTTCTGCCATAGCCATGTCACCTGGGCAGGAGCAGCAATTCCAGGACTGTGCCGAGGTGCGTCGGGCGGGCATCCATGCCAGTGGCATCTACACCCTGCACATTGCCAACCTCAGTGAGCCCAAAAAGGTGAGCACAGTCCAGAGAGGGCTTCCCTGCAGCACCCCAGAGTGTTGCCCACCCAGTACACACCAGCCCCACACCAGATCCCTGTTGCTTGGCACATCCCAGGGCAGTTTCCCCACCCATCCAGCCTTGGGGGCTGCACAGGGGTGAAGGCAGCACCCACAGGATGAAAGCAGAGCTGGCACAGCCTTCCAAATGGGGCTATAAAACTGATTTTAAAGGCACCTTGACCTATGAGCACCAGACCCCTGCCCACGGCCATGGAGGGAGGAGAGACCCCTCAGCCAGGCACTGGACACAGCACACCCTTGCCAGGCCCTCAGCCAGCTCTAGCACCCATAGAGCCCCCATGCTGAGCTGCCCAGCCTGGCAGGGATGCACCTGGCTGCCCACTCCAAGCCACCCCAGCCTGTCCCTCCTCCCCTTGCAGGCATACTGCGACCTGGAGACGGATCGAGGAGGCTGGACCATCATCCAGCTCCGTGCCAACGGCAGCCTCAGCTTCCAGAGGGGCTGGAGGGAGTACAAGCAGGTGTGTGCCCAGCCGGGGATGGGGACACCCCGGGGGCATGCCAGGCACCCTGAACTCACCCACCCTGCTGCTCCACAGGGCTTCGGGGACGCGTCGGGGGAGCACTGGCTGGGGAATGAGGCCGTGCACCTGCTGACGAGCCGGGGGCCCTACGCCCTGCGGGTGGAGCTGCAGGACTGGGAGGGCGGGCAGGTGTATGCCCACTACGGGAAATTCCAGCTGGGGAGTGAGCGGCAGTTTTACAGGTAGGGAAGAGGCACGGTGGGAACAGCCACCCGGCACTCCCCTTCTCTGACTGTCCCCAAGCCCTGTGGGCAGCAGTGGCCAGGGGGAAGGGCTGGGTGTGGTGCCCCAGGGAGGTGCAGGATCACCTGGGGCTTCACTGGGTTGTCCTGGTGTGGTTATGATGCCAGGTGCCAGGCACATTGCTGTGACACTGTCATCTTTCCCTGGGCTCCTGAGAAGTAGATTTTTAATGTATAAAATTGCACCAGGGCAGTGGGATTTGCCATCCTGGTGGAAGTAACTTGGGCACTTGCACTGAGGCTCTTTCTTTGGGCAAGGCAGGTGACACAGTTGTGGCTGCCAGGCATTCCCAGGGGTGTTGGGCATCTCCAGGCTGTCCGTGTCCAGGGAGGGATGCTGTGCTCCTAATGCCCAGCTTGCCATGACCATGTGCTCCTGGCCATGGGCAGGAGCGTGGAAAGCAGCTGGGGGCCTTCACTGCTGGGCTGGAAGTGGAACCAGACCCCAGACACCCCCTGCACCACCCATCCCATGAGCTGAGCCCCAGCAAGAGGACTGGGGGAGACCTGGGGGTCCTCTCTGCCCCAGCGTACCTCGACCTCCACTCTTGGGGGCCGAGGACAGGAGGCCAAGCTGGAACTGCAGGATCTCTGCCCACATCCCTCTGTGCTGTGTTCAGCTCATGGCAGCCCCTGAGCAGTGCTGGGGGCTCTGTGACCCCCGGCAGTGACAGTGGCCGTGCTCCTGCTGGGCACAGGCTGTCTCTGCAGGACTACAGTGGCACAGCTGGGCAGCAGAGCGGCCTGGCACTGCAGGGCACCCAGTTCAGCACCCGTGACGCCGACAATGACAACTGCCTCTGCAAGTGTGCCCAGATGCTCTCGGGAGGTGAGTGGAGCGGGGGGACACCCCCACGCAGCACCCATGGGTGCCACCCTGCGGTGCCACCTTCCCGCCCTTCTCCCTTCCCACAGGATGGTGGTTTGATGCCTGTGGCCTCTCCAACCTGAATGGCATCTACTACCCGGCCCGGAACAACATCCGCAAGCTGAACGGCATCCGCTGGCACCACTTCCAGGGGCCCAGCTACTCCCTGAAGGGCACGCGCATGATGATCCGACCCAGCGGCTTCTGACGCGCCCACGGCCAGTGCCAGCACCGAGAGAGAAGCCCGGGACAAGGGATGGTTGGGGGCAGCTCAGGTGCCCCAGCTGCTGCAGGGAACCTTTGCCATGAGTTGTGTTTTACTCTTGTCTATCCCGTTTTTCAGAAGTCTGCGGTGTCACCACAGCCACGCTGGAGGAGCCGTGGGCAGGGGTGAAGGGCGCTGCAGGAGCTGGAGCTGCGGGAGCTGGAGTGGGACAAAGCCAGACCTGCCAAAGCGGGCTCCAGCATATGGAAACCCCCTGATCTCACCTCAGCTTCTCTCTCCAAATTTATGCTGGGCCTCAGGGTTTTATCCTGGGGACAGGGCTCCAAGACCCCCCCCAGCGATGGGGCTCTGAGAACCCCTGGGACCATGTGCATCCAGAGGGACCCCAGACATGATGGGGGCTTTGCCTTTTCAGTGGTTTTGGATATTGTTAATCCCCCACGCTCCCACTTTCCTGCAGGATTAGAGGAGCTGGGTGGGACAGGGATCCTGATAAGCATGGGGGCTGCTGGTGTCCCTCCTTCCACTTTCATCCAGACACAGCCATGCAGAGGGCCACAAGCTGCCCCCTTCTGAGCATGGCCCGAGCCACTGTCCCCATGTATGGCAGGACAGGCACTGCTCCTCACAGGATGGAGCTGGGTTTCTCCAGCTCTGAGAGAGGACAGGAGGAGCAGGGGGTATCCTTGGGGACCTTCATGGGGACCAGTCCTGAGATGGCCACTGGCCCAGTTCTGGAAGGCGCTTGCTGGGAGCAGACCAGGGGCTGGCAGGGCCCCAGGATTGGCAGGANTGTCCCGAGGCACCCGCTAATTAACGCTGATTAAAGCACGTGACGTTGTTGGCGTTTCCAGAAGATGCTCATCAGTGGGGAATAATTAAAAAATGGAAAACACGGGGGGCGGTGCTGCCGATTTTCCTTCTGTCCTGGCTGCCTGCCTGTACATGGGGCACCCGTGGGGAATCTCAGCACAGAGGGTGAGGGTGATGGACATTTCCCTGGCTGTCCCTCCTCCCTGGAAATAACTGATGGCCTCAGCTGTGCTCCCCGTGAAACCGGAGCCACCGGGAAGCAGCTGCCAGGGAAAGCGATAGGGAGCATGGGGCTGTCCTGCTGTCCCCAGCGGGGACAGGCAACGGGGGGTCATTTGGGGGGGACACACTGAACACACCTGTGCCAGGGTTTTTGCTGTCAGTCCCATGGGTGAGGGTCAGATGGACACTCCTGGTTCGGGAACAAGGCTGCTGTGTGTGCATCTGTGTGTGCACATCGAAATGCTGCTCACAACACGTGTGCACACGGGCACACAGGCACGCACACATCCTGCGGGATTCTGCGGGATCGTGCAGGCACACAGGAGCACACAGGGCTTTGGATGGCCATGTCAGGTCCCATCCATGCAGGGCATGGGACACCGGAGCCACACCAAGGACTGGCAGCACCTGAGGGATGTGTGGCTGCTCAGCCCTTGCCTGGCTGGGGACTGGTGGGCCCTCCCCCCTTCTCCTCAGCAATAGCAACAAATTTAGACCAAGCCCTGGGACACACCACGCTGAGGAATCCAGCAGCACAGCCGGTCCCAGCCACCAGTGAGGATCTGATTCCCTCAGAGATTTCCCCAAGGGCAAAGCCTGTCCCCAGGGGAGTGCCCAGGTCCCTGTCACACTCTGGTTCCCGGGGTGTTTTCCCTGGGGAGGCACCCAGTGCCCCACGTGCCGTCATTAAGGATCCCCTGGGTGTGCGTGTTCTCCCCAGAGCACTTCATCAGCCTGACTCACAGCCAGATGCCATCCTCGTGTTCTGTCACCACGTCCTGACACCACATCCTGCCCTCCACATTCCTGGCAGCTGGACCTGACAACATCCCAGCAGGAGTCAGATGGATCCTGGACCCTAAGCAGGGGATCTGTGTGGACACACAACAGTGCAGGAATCAAGCTGGGGTGTAAATTCTTCTTTATGACAGCTTTTCTGGGGACCCCAAGTGCTGGATGGAAGCCCCAATCAAGGGGCCCATGGTGCTGCCTTGGCCAGCAGCTGCTGAGGGGGCTGCCACTGAAGGGAGGCAGCGACAGGCCCAGTGCCCAGATAGGGTCCCTGGGTGCAGGTGCTTCCTGGTGGCTTTGATGTCACCTTCCCCAGCAGACACCTGCCTGCATGGGACACATCAGGAGCACTGGGACTGCAGGGCACAGGTGGCACCTGAGGCGCTGGGAGGGCTGTGGTGCCATGCCAGGCTGCCCTGGGAGAACACAGGGGCACTTTTCATCTTCAAAGCGCTCCCTGCACCAGCGGGAGCTCTCCTTTCATCCCAGCCCACCTGGGAGATCTCTGCTATTGCCGCCCCCATCTCCCAGCTCTTGGAGAGCCAGGGCCTGGCCAAGCCTTGCAGGAGCGAGGGAAAGAGGCAGGGGAGGGTGCACAGAGGGGAATCCCAGCAGCCGGGGCTCTGCCGGGACCTGCCAGAGCCAACCGCCGCCCTGCCGTGCCCGCCGGGCCCCGCGCTGGCACGCTGCACCACGGAGCCCGTGACCCTCCCAGCACCCAGAGCCCTGCAGAGGCACCCAAGAGTCCCTGTCCCATCCCAACCTCCACCGCCCCAAGAGACAACACACAGCCTCCAAAACACAGGCTTTTAATAAAACTGGCTGCATTATAATTATTATTATTTACAGATCAAGTATAAGGAAAAGAGTAGAAAAGAGGAACTGTTGTCTTCATAAATACCAGGCCCAGCATGGTGGGGGCTTCTTGCCCTCTGGCAGCCGGGGAGGGGAACACAGGCACCTGCAGACACTCACACACACAGACACACAGCCCTGGGCAGCCTGAAGCAGGGGGTCAGATTTCCCCCTCACCTCTCAAAGCACCGGGCTTTTCTTCAGCAATAAGATGGCACCACCAGGATGTGGCCACCACCCCAGGCAGTGGGACCCCTTCCCTGGAGGCTGCAAGGGGGCAGCTCCTTCGCTGGTGCAGTGTCCCTACTCCGTGCAGAGGGGAACCAGCCCCTTGCACCCCACCCCGAGGTGCTGGTGAGGAGCAGGACAGGCAGGAGCTGCCAGCAGTGCAGGCAGGGCAGCCACACATGAGGCCCTGTGGGTGTTGAGGACCAGCCACACACCCAGGGACAAGTGTCCTCTGCCTTCCCACGGGCTTACAGGGACCTGGCTCTCCAGCGCTGGCACAGGGCTCTGACAATGGCCAGTGATGCTGTGGCACAGCAGGGCTGACTTCAAGGGTCCTGTCACTGCCAAGAGGTCCCTGCTCCTCCCAGGGCGCAGCCCGCGCTTTGTCCCCACCCAGCGTTGCCCGCTGATGAGCAACCCATCCCCGGTGCCCACCACGGCACTGCTACACATCGGAGACCTGCTGGGGCTCCCTGGCCTGGCGCAGCCCGTAGAGCCACTTGATGACCCGGGCGTTGCGCTCGATGATGGAGATGCCGTAGGGCACCCGCTCCGCCGGCCGCCCCTCCGGCGTGGCGGCGCTGGGTGGCGAGTGGCCGCCCTCCGAGCTGGCCGTGCTCACGCTGTGGAACTTGAGGGACACGATGTCAGAGCTGGCGCGGGCGAAGCGCTCAGCCCCCATGTCCTGCATGTCCTCGGGGTCAAGGCCGCAGTAGTTGAAGAAGCGCTCCAGGTCGGCGGTGGCCCGCGAGAGGCGATCGCTCAGGTCCGACTTGGAGCGGTGCAGCAGCGGCTGCCGGCGGGCGCTCTCGGGGCGGGCGGGTGAGCTCCGGGACGGGGTCACGGGCAGCCCACCCGGCATGGGGGATGCAGGCAGCGGTGTCACCGGGCTCCGCGGAGCTCCACAGGGACGGACGTCCACCCTCCGCACGGCCACGCTGCCGGGGGGCTTGGCGGCGGCCGGGCTCTCTGGTGGCTTGACAGCCCCCTCCGCCGCCGGCGCTTCCGCCCGCCACCTGCACTCCCTGCCCAGCGGGCTCTCCGCCTTAGGGAAGGGGCTGTCACAGAGGTTGATGAGGTTGTTGAGGATCTCCAGGTCAAGGGAGGTCTTCGGGCTGGCAGCCTCGGCGCGGCGCGGCCCCGGGGGTGCCCTGCGGCTGGGGGTGAGCACAGCCCGGCGCACCCCGGGGGTGAAGAGGGGCTGCTTGAGCAGCAGTGGTTTCACCGGCTCCTGCTTGGTGCTGGCGACCTTCTGGCTCTTCACGTACTTGGCCTTGTCGGCCTCCAGCCTCTCCACCGCGCTGGGCTTCCCGGCCCCGGGCTCGGCGTGCCGGCGGAAATACGCGGGCCCTTTGCGGAGGATACGGACGGGCATGGCCGAGGTGAAAGGCGCCGTCACCGTCACCCCCTTCATGGTGTCACCGGCTTGCAGCGCCTCCACGGGCATCCTCCGTGCCGGCACCGGGACACGGGTGAGCGGCCGCCACGGGCAGCGAGGGGCTCAGGTGCCGTCGGCTGCGAAGTGAGAGCGGGGCCGGAGTGAGAGCGGCGGCGATGCTGCCCCTGCCCGCGCCCCGGCCCCGCGGCAGACAAAGGCAGCCCGGGCTGTGCGGTACCGCACTCGCTGCGCCCCCGGCTCTGGGCTGCCTATTTGAGGGCGGTCACCACGCCTCCGCCGCCGCCGAGCCTCCCCGGCAAGCCCCCGGCCAATCCGCGCCGCACGCCTGCTTCAAACCGCACCGGGGCCAATGGCGCCGCCGGGGAGGGCGCCCCGGGCCCGACGAGAGGCACCCTGGGGAGAGACCGGGGGCGGAGAGAGCCAAGCACCCCGCACTGATGCTCTGCCCAAGTGGCAGGTGCGGGGCACGCATCGCCCGCATCAAGGGGTGCACTGCGTGTGCCCATCGCCCGTGCTCAGGGGTGCGCTGCCCACATCCAGGGGAGCATTTCCTTCACCCAGGCGTGCATCACCCACTCCCAGGGGAGCACTGATTGCTCCAGGGGCGCCTCATCTACATCCTTGCATCCCCCATGCCCAGGGTTCCATCACCCACCACCCTGCCGGGCTGCTGGATTCGCTGCTCCACTCCCTCTGCTGTTCCCTCAGCTCTCAGCCCTCTCGCAAGCTCCGGGGCTGCTCCCATGTTCCCTGCTCTCATCCTGGAGCTCCTTGGAAAGTACGTGGAGTACACGGGGGTTTCCACTCGTGCTTCCCCGGCCGCGGTGTGCTCGGGGCAGAGTGAGGCCCTGTGCACCCCATGTCCTTGGGTCCCTGCCAGCCCCAGCAAGCGCAGCCGCCACAACGGTCGCGCAGAGGCACCAGCCCGCCCACGGCGAGAAGTGGGGGGAGGGCACCCAAACCAGCCCTGCACCCTTCTGCAGCCCCCTGACCAGAGGTGGACGCGTTCAGAGTAGCCCAAACACCCAGAGGGGCTCAGCAGTGGCAGGGCACACAGGAGCATATGTGGGTCAGACCCCCTCCCCCAACCTCTCTCCCAATCTGCTTTGAGATTCCTCCTGAGGGTCCCGATTTGGGGCACTGATGAGCCCGAGGATGTGACAGCAAGCCCCAGCACTCACCGGGTGCAGTGGTGGCAGGGCGGGGGCCGGTGTGCTGTGGCTTCCCTCGCTCCCGTGGCAGCCCCCAGCAGGCAGCTGCCACCGTCACTGCTCACCTGCGCGCACGAACTTCCTGGGAGCAGCCAGCGCCCGTCCCAGCACTGACCGCCGGCGGCAGGAGCCAGCCCTGCCACCCACAGCCCCGCCGAGCCGTGGCTGAGCCACAGCTGAGCCATGTCTGCACCGCCCGCCAGCCCACAGAATCCCCAGAATCTGTACCCCAGCAGGATCCCTGCACAGCACACCGTGCTGATCCCCCTGACACGCTGTGACAGACGAGGGGGAGGCCATGGGGGAGGCTGGCTGCCCCTCTCCCCGTCCTCGTCCCCTGCCTGGGGGGACATGCTGCCTCCTGACCTGGAAAATGTCTGCAGGGGGGCGGCCAGGCGTGGCGACAGCTGGGAGCGGTCCCAGTACCGGCACAGATCCTCCTGCCTCCTTGCCGGGGCAGCTTTCTGCGCCCCTCTGCCCGACCCCTTGGGTCCAGTGCTGCCCAGCCCCTGTGCCAATGGCCAGCTTCACTGCCCCGTACCTGTGCCCAGCACAGGGAGGGCTCCCCGGTTCAGCACAGGGGTCCAAAAGTGTCCCCCAGGCAAGGCAAAGCAGGAAAATGTCCCCATGGCAGGCACTGGAGCTCAGCCTTGTACCAGACGCTCAGCCAAGCCACAGAGGAGATGGCTGCGAAGTGCAGGGACAAGGACACGGGAGCCCCAGCACAGCCGCCAGTGGCCGGCGTGGGGTCCCCCCCAGCACGGACAGCCCGGCCGGGCACAACCTGCTGCTCCACATTCCTGCGGTGCCGAGCCACTGCGCTGGCACGGCCACACCGAGCTGGGCTGCACCGAGCCGAGCTGAGCCGAGCGAGCCGCCCTCCGAACAGCCCCAGAAACACGGCAACATAATTCCATGCCCCAAACCCAGCTGGAGTGCTGGGATCTGAGCTCCGGGCATTGCCCAGTGTGGCCCCAACTCCTCTCCCTCCTGGGGTGGGCAGTCCAGCCAGGCTCACATAGCACACCAGGTCACCTCCTGCCTGGAGGAGCTGCTCCAGAGGCACACGGTTGTGACCCCTTCACCGCCTCACCCAGCCCCATTCTGCTGGCCCTGGACCAGCACGGGACCAGCACCACCTCTGCCACCCACCTGGATCGGCCCTGCAGCGTGGGAACCTCCTCGGCACGGATCAGCTGCCACACTTCTTCTCCCTGCTCTCTTTCCGAGGGTGTCCCGATGTTCTCCTGATGTCCCCACGCCTCCTGCTCCCCAGCCGCGTCCTCCCCGTCTCCCGGAGGGTGCTGGAGCGGTTCTGCGTGCGGCGGCTGCCGCTGAGTCAGCGCCGGGCGAGGACGCCCTCCGAGGCAGCTCAGCGCTCACATGGGATGGAAAGCACGGGGCATTCCTCCATGCCAGGCTGCGTCACGCACTGTGCCGGTGCCCGGTGACGTCCCAGGTGCCGGTTCAGCCCGCGGTGCCGGCTGGGCAGCCTGGGTGCAGACACGGCCCGAGGTGTCCACGGTGACAAATCCAAAACGCTTCTGGATGTCGCTGCTCGCTGTGGGCAGAGGGTCCTGGTGCTGGTTAGGGCTTCAGGGACACAGGGGAAATTCCCAGGCTTCCTGTGGACACCCAGATTCCCTCATATCTCTGGTATGGCCAGTTGGCAGGGCCGGCTCTGATTTGGAAATCTCATCTGGTTTCCCCATGCACCCAACTGCAATAATCTCCAAAACACAGGAAAATAAACTGGAGAGTAGGAAGGGAGGTGACAGACTGGAACAAGGTCACAGGCCTGCAGCCACCTGGACCTGCTGGCATGAACCCAGCCCCAGGGTGACTCCTGCCCTATGGTACAGAGGGAACGAGCATTTGGCTCAGGCCATGGAGTTCAGTTACAGCCCTGCATTGTTCAAGCGGCTCCTGGAGCAAGACAAGGAGCTGCTGGAGGGAGAGGAGCCAAGGGAAGTGCACAGTCTGGGAGCAAGAGGGCTGCCCTGAGCCCACATTCGCACAACGGGCTCAGCTGGAAAATCCCAGTTGGTAGGCGAGGGCAGAGCCCGCAGGCTGCGTCCCCCCACAGCTGCCGAGGCCGTGCGGGTGCAGGCAGGAGGCTGCAGGAGCTGCTCGGGCACGTCTGGCCCGTCGGAGCAGCCGCTGGATCCAGGCAGTGCCCCGAGCCTCGCCCTCCCCGGGAGCATCCCAGGACATGCCCCGGCAGGGCAGCCTCCTGCAGGAATGCTCCCCCAGCCCCGGTGCAGCATCCCCAGGCTGCTCCAGAACACGTGGACAGGGTTCGTAACAGAGGGACAGCCTGGCGCTGGCAGTGCCTTCGCTCTCACCTCCTACAGACACCCTCGTGCCACTGCCAGGACCTCATGCATGCTAAATTAAGCTGCCAACGAGCAGAAAACATGCTCAGCGGCCAATTCCCCCCTGGAAGTGCTGGGTGGAGGCAGCTACGGGTGCCTGGGAACCCCTGCCAAGCCACAGGGCTGGGGCTCAGCAGGGGCACCCCCACGCAGAGGCACCCCCTGAGCTGAGAGGCTCCAAGCCCTTCATCTTGGGTGTTAACTCCCCGTGTTTTATTCCAGCCAGTTGCCGTGCCCTGACCCAGGATAAGCCACCACTTCCTCCTGCCTCAGTTTCCCCAGCAAGAGCTCTACAGAGCCGCTCCAGAAGGAATATGGGGACAGAATGGGGAGCCAGCAGCATCACCCCATTCCCTGTGGGCAGAGGGAATGATGCTGCCTGCACCCGGATGTTCACACTCGGTCTCTGCTCAGGGATCCGGGAGCCAGGGAGGTGACAGATGGGGACATGCTGGGCACGAGGCCTTTGTCTGGCCGGTGGTGGCGGCGGCACAGCCCCGCAGATGGCGGCTGCCGTGGGGCCGTGGCCACAGCCCATGGCCAGGCGAGCACCGGGCCCTGGGGATCCGGTCCTTTTGTTGGGGTCTCACCTCCGGCGGCGGCCCCTTCCCGGCTGCCCCCCACCAGCCTTTCCACTTTCAACTTGACCTGCTCCTTTCACATGGAAATGGAATGCAAATAGGGCTGGGGCTGCCAGGGTCCGGGCTGAGACCCGCCAGCAGGTCCCCAAGTCTGGGGGTCATACCCTCTCAAATAGGGTGGCCAGTAGTCCCTGGAGTGAGGGGGTGCCCTTGTCCCCCAGCAGTGGAGCAGCAGCCACCCTCTGCCCAGGCAGACCATCCCCACTGCTCACACATGAAGAAGGAATTAGGGGATGGATCTCACTAGGGCTTAGCTTAAGAACAGACCCCTGCTTTTCTGTGCTGCCGATCTTTCCATGCCCTCCTGGCACCCTGTCACCCCCATGGCACGGGCAGTGTGCCCACCCTGGGGACCCCCGCTGCACCCCTGGCATGTGCTGGCTGCAGGTGGGGTGGGCTCCCAGCCCTGGCTGGCTGAGGAGGGGGCTTCTGGAGGGATGGTCATCACAGCCCAGCAAAGTCCCGCAGGCAGGGACCACTCGGCTACCAAATGTTGCCATCTGCTCCGGGGCCTTCGCTCGCATCTGCCGGGGGTGCGGAGGGGCGAGGGGCCGCGGGCCGGGAGTTCAGCTGCGGGGCGGGCAGGGGGCGGAGAAGGCACAGCCAGGGCACAGCACGCGTCGGGGGATTTGGGGGAGTAGCGTGAAGAGACGTGGGGGTCCCACACCCAGCACCCCGTCGAATTGCCTGTGCCCCGTAGCCATTCGCCCTTGGGAAGGGTCTCACTGCCGGCTGAGCCACCTCTTTGTGCCGACTAATGAGACACAGGACAATTGCTGTCCCCTCCCTGTCCCCATACCCATGGACACACAGTGACCTCAGCTGCCCCACGCCCACTCCAAGCCCCCTGTGCCTGGTTTCCTCAGCACCTTGCACCTGTTCCCCACCTTCCAGGTCCCCTGGGGTCCTGTACTGGTTTGACTGGGATAGAGATAATTTTGTCCATAGAAGCCAGTGCGGGACTGTTTTGGAGTTGGCTGAAAGCAGTGCTGATAACCCAAGAGTGTCTGATCTTGGCTGAGCCATGCTCACAGAGCTCCAAGGACTTTTCTGCTCCTCCTGCTGCCCCACCAGCGAGTGAGAGCGCTGGGGGTGCAGAGAAATTGGGAGAGGACGTGGATGGGACAGCTCTGCCTCCCCCCCCACCCCCCCTTTCACCCTGGGATAGCCGGGACTGTAGGACATCCTTGCTTTTCCTATTGAAACTGATTTTATCTCAATCCGTCAGTTTGGTCCCTTTTACCATTTTATCTTTTCCCATTTTGAACCCCATCCCACCGGGGGTGTGTGTGTGAGTGAGCAGCTGAGGGGGCTGAGCTGCCTGCTGGGATTAAATCACAGCAGTACCCCAGACTGTGACCATGCCCCTCCAGTGTCACCCAGCGTCCCTGCAGCCTCGGGGACACCCTTGTCCCCACTGCACCCAACGGTCCTGTCTGCCATGGGCGCTCCCACAGGCGCAGGGCAGGGTGGAGGAGCAAACTGCAGTGCCCCGGAGGGACAGGGACAGGTACGGGCACCGCAGACAGGTAGGGCAGGGAGGCAGGCAGGGAAGCAGGCGGGAGAAGGCAGCCCCAGATTTTGCAGGGCTGCAGCCCGCTCTCCCAGCGACACCCGGCGGGTGCTGCGGGAAAAGCTGCCATGAGGCATCCCGGGGCGGGGGTCCTGGCATGGGAGAGGGGGGTGCTGCTGGGAGTGACCGGAGGTCTGTCTCCTCACCCGTGTCACCTCCCGACCGCCGCGAATGGCTCATCCGCTGGCTCGCGGCTCGGTCCCCGCGGTATCCCGAGGTGGGACAGCCGCCACATTCGGAGGTTCCCCAGCGCCCCATGCCAACCCGTGACCCCGCAGAGATCCTGATGGGGACGGGAACCGTCACCGGGTGACACTTGCACCTGCAAGAAGAGCCTGTGATAGGTGGGACGCAGTTCAGGCGGGGACAAGGACAAAGTCCAGGTCACCGCCAGGAATAATAACCCCCCTGAGCTGGGGAATCTGCCAGCTGGGACCAGCACGAAGCGCGGAGCAGGGCCAGGCTATCACCCGTCCGCATCCGGAGGTGGTGACGCGCCCGCCTCACGTCACTGCTCCGGCAGCCGGGAGTGGCTCCCCCCGCGTGGTGCTGCCGGTTCCCCAAAGCGCAGTGAGTTACCCTTGGGGGATTGCCGAGGGACCGGTCGGACCGGAGGCCGTTTCCTCCCTGGCTCCCGATGCCGCCCCGCGCGGCCGGGCCGTGGCTGGGTGTTTGCGCCCGCCGGGCTCAGCCCCGTGAGAGCCCCGTAAGTTTCCTCTGGCGGCCTCAACGCCCCGGGGGAGGCTGGAGACGGCTCTGCGGGGCCGCGGGGGCGCGGAACGTAGGGACACGGGACGGGAGAGTTCTTCCCAGCAGCGGGATGGGAGCGGGCAGGGGATGTGTCCCGAGCCCGGCTGACTCAGCTGACTGGCACGGGCAGAGGCTGGGCTGCAGCCGGGGCTGCTGGGGCCTGGCTCCCGGGGCCACCGGAGCGTGCCGGGATCGCGCGGGTCCTGACTGGAAAGGGACGGGCGCTGCCTGGTCCTGCCCTGCAGATGCAGTGGGAGGTACGAGGCGTCCATTCCCAGCAGAGCAGCTGCCCAGACCGCTCAGCCTCCAGGTGAGAGCCCTCTAAACCCCGCGCCCGGCCGTGCCGAGCCCTTCCAGGCTGCACGGAGCTGATACGTGAGCTGGCACAGGTTCAATGCCCTCCTGGGTACCGCACCTGCTGGTGCCAAGCTCCAGTCCTCTGGGATGAGACCAGATGAAGCTCATCAGGATCCACACCCAGGGCGGGAGGGCACCACGTTATCGCTTGAAGCGGGCAGGGGGGTCCACAGGGTTTGCAGAGGGCAAAGTGGGGCTGGGCTGGGCTGGGCTGTGTGCCCCACACCCCCAGAGCACGTAGGAGGGAAGCTGTTCTGCCAACACAGGCCGTGGGAGGACAGGGCCGGGATCTGGAAGGGTCAGATCTCACCTCACCACTCATCAAAATCTCTCCCCACAGCACAGCAGTGTCACTCCTAGGCCCAGGCACCCAGCCCTGAGCCATGGCACTGCTCACCCACCTTCTGGCCTGTGCCTTTGGCATGGGCTCCTGGATGGCCATCAATGGGCTGTGGGTGGAGCTGCCCCTGCTGGTGACCGTGCTGCCGGAGCAGTGGTACCTCCCCTCCTACATCACCATCATCATCCAGCTGGCCAACGTGGGACCACTCTTCGTCACCCTCATGAATCGCTTTCGGTCGGGCGTGCTGAAGGAGGTGGCTGTTATCTATGTGATCGTGTCCGTGGGTGTCATAGCCTGCCTGCTTCTGGCCTTCCTCTGGAACCACACATCCCTCATCGCCGGGACGTCCCACAGCATCCCCTTCCTAATCCTTACCTTCTTCCTGGCCCTGGTGGACTGCACCTCCTCTGTCACCTTCCTGCCCTTCATGATGCAGCTGCAGCCCCAGTACACAAGCACCTACTTCATAGGTGAAGGGCTAAGTGGGCTGATCCCTGCTCTCATTGCCCTGGGCCAGGGCTCTGGTATCTCCAGCTGCACCAATGTCAGCTACGAGGTCAACAGCACCACTGGCAACGAGACTGTGGAGAGCACCAAATTCCGGCTGGAGACCCACTACCTCCCACCCAACTTCTCCACCCTCATCTTTTTCCTGCTCATGGCTGCCATGATGCTGACCTGCTTGATGGCCTTCTTCTTCCTCACCCGGCAGCCCAAGGTGTGGGAGCTCTCTCAGCAGCACCTCTTTCCCAGCAGCATTGTGCTGAACTCATTTGACCCGATCCTTGACGAGGGAGCTGACTCACAGCTGAGCAGAGGCTGCTCATGCCCAAAGGATCCCAAGGGGCCTGGGGACATCCTGCCACAGAAGGTCTCCTATTCCCTAACCCAGCTCACCCTCATCTACCTCCTCATCACCTGGGTGAATGCTCTGACAAACGGGGTCCTGCCGTCTGTGCAGTCCTACTCCTGCCTGCCCTACGGACACACCACGTACCACCTGGCAGCCACGCTCAGCTCCATGGCCAACCCCCTGGCCTGCATCGTGGCCATGTTCCTGCCCAGCAGGTGAGTTGCAGGGCCCTGGGGGTTGCAGCAGGGTGCACGCCAGGGGCTTCTGCCCCAAGAGCAGCCCCTACTTTGCAAGGGTTGGGGGTGTAGGCGCTAGATGGGAGAAGGCCTGTGGGGTACCCATGCCTTGGCAGCACAGACACCCCAGGAAAGGAGGATAGAGGAACTGGAATGTGCTGCGTGCCTGGGCTGCTCACCAGGGAAAGGAAGTGTTCTCCAGTGACACTCACATGTCCCTTGCAGGTCCCTGACTCTGATGGTCATCCTCACTATGGCAGGGACAGGCTTTGGTGCCTACAACATGGCCATCGCAGTGATGAGTCCCTGCCCTCTCCTCCAGCAGTCCCAGTGGGGCGATGCCATCATCGTAAGTCACGGTGTCCCTCTCACTCAGGGAGGTCTTTGACACCACACCTCAACCTGCCCTCACCATGATGTCCCCACAGTGGGGAACCCCTGGCCCTGACCACTTTTCCACCTGTGCCACCAGGTCCTCTCCTGGGTGCTGTTCAGCGGGACGCTGTCCTACATGAAGGTGATGGCCGGGGTGATCCTGCGGAGCCGCAGCCGCAGCGCTCTGGTGTGCTACGGGGTGCTGGAGCAGCTGGGCTCCCTCCTCGGGGCGCTGCTCATGTTCCCCCTTGTCAACGTCTACAGCCTTTTCAAATCTGCTGACTACTGCAGCCTGCAGTGCCCGGCATGAGCGGGGTGGGCACCCCAAGGCCGCTGCTCTTGCCAGCATGAACTCCCAAAATCGGCGAGGCTGGCTGGCTGGGAAGCAGCGCTGGGACCGGGATGGCTGCAGACACAGCTCCCTGAGGGGCTCTGCCAGGGAGCAGCACCTCCGGGGCTTTGTCCCCAGCCTGGGCACGGAGCGTTCCCATCGAGTGAAAGCAATAGAAGGTGTTTTACTCAGGCCTCTGCCTCCCTCCTCCCTGCACCCCCATGCTGAGGGGGCTGTCTGTGCCAGTGACCCCCACCTGGGTGCCTCTCAACTGGGGCTATGCCCAGTCCCTTCCCCTGGGGGTTCCAGCACCGTTTGGCATCGTGCCCTAAAGCCCCCCTGGAGTCTGTGAGTGGGCACAGCCCCAGCTGCACCCGGGAGCACCGGTGGTGTTCCTGGCCCTGTGCTGTGGCAGCTGCCCCCACACAGGGGGTTTGCAGCCAGCTGGGGGGAGTGGGGACAAAAGTGGCCATGCAGAGGGGGATGGTGGGGGAACATGGAACATTCATAAGGCCCCCAATAGCAGCTGGGGAAACTGAGGCACAGTAGGACTGGAGCGAGGTGTTATATTTGCCACCCTCTGCTGTGGTCCCATCCATGCTTTCTGCTCCCTCCCCATAGCCCTGTACCCCCCTGCACCCCATTTCAGCCCAGCTGCACCTTGAGATGGGCAGAGCTGGAGAGGGGCCACAGCAGAGCCTCTCACCAGAGCAGCGCAGGCTGAGTGCCCATGGCAGGGGTGGCACAGCACCATTGCCAGGGGTGGCTCCCCTGGTACCCAACTGTGCCCTAGCCATGCCAGCCGGGGCAGGGGCTGGGGGGACACTGAGGCACGGCAGGCACGGGAGGTCAGGGCAGCGGCAGCCCCGGGACGGGACAGCGCCCGTGCCTTGCACGCGCCTGCGCCCCTTCCCTGGGGCACGAAGCAGCCGGGCCTTTGTCCCCGGCCCTTTGTCTGGCATCTGCTCCCTGTGCCGGCGGCAGCACCAGACCACGGATTGGAGCCACTTCGGGGCTCCGGCTGCGACCCGGGCGCCTCTGGGAAGGACGAGAGTGGAATACCTAATGGCCAGCAGCCCCCCAGGCTGGCAGTGGTGGGGATCTTGCAGCTGAGGCAGCAGAGAGGCAGGAGTGAGGGCTCTGCCTCCTGGCACTAGTGGGCATCCTGTGGCAGATCCTGGCTGACCCCACAGCCCGTGTCCAGGATCCACGGAGGTTGGGGAGGTGAGGACCAGCGGGAGATGCGGGGGCACCGCGGGGCAGATTGTTTCATTCCAGTAGCAGGATATGTCCCTTGTGGGTGGACTGGGAGCTGGAGTAGGGACCTGACCTCTCTCCTTCTGCCCCCCAAGAGGATGATCCTGCCCTTGGGAGCCCCTAAAACCCCTCACCCACAGTACCCCGGCAGCCCCCTCCCTCTTGTCGGGGAAACAATTGCCTCCGATGGGAATTATTTCCATACAGCTGCTCAGGAAGGCACAAACCCGGTGGAGGAAGGCTGAGCCTTTCTTCTGGCGCTGCTCCCCCTCCCCACAGCGGTGGGGGCAGGTTTGGGGGGGCCCAGGCGCTGCCGTCAGCGCTATCAGCTCGGTAGGGCTGGCTGCGGTTATTACCATACATTATCGCAGTCCCCTGCCTCCGAAAGGAGCCGGGGCTGCTCCCCCCTCCCAGCCCTCCCTCCTCCTGCCTTTTACACTTAATTACCTCCCTTATTACACCGCAGCCTGGAGAGAGACAAAATCCCAGGGCAGCGGGCAGGCAGCAGGCAGCGGGCGGGCGGGCAGCAGGCAGCGGGCAGGCAGCGGGCAGGCAGGCCCAACTAGGGCGTAAGTAATCGCCCTCGCGATTCTGCGAGCGTGTCTTCCAGGAGAGAGCAGGCACACGCACAGATAAATAAATCAGGGAGCAGAGGCCGGTAGCCCAGTGTGTGTGTGGGATGCCACGGGCAGCCCGGCAGGCGATGTCCCCTCGGGGCCGCAGCCCTGCGGGAGAGGTGACCTTGAACTTGGCAGAGCCCTGACGTCAGGGCAGCGCTGCAGGGACAGATGGGGCTCGTGGTGTTGCCGGCAGTCCCTGGCCAAGCGCTGCGGGAGCAAGTGGAGAGACCCCAGCCCACGTGGGGAGCAGCCCTGGGATCCTGTAGGATGTGGAGTGCTGTGGATATGGGATGCTCTGGGATGGGGGATGCTGTGAGCTATGAGACACACTTAGCTGTGGAATGCTGTGAGATGCTGTGGGATACTGTGGGATATCAGATGCTGTGGGATGCTGTGGTCTGTGGGATGCTCTAGGCTGTGGAATGGTGTGGGCTGTGAGATGCCCTGGGCTATAGGATACTGTGGGATGCTGTGGGCTGCCCTGGGCTGTGGAGTACCACACAAAGCCGTGAGCAGGGGCACTGCGATGCAGGGCTGGCTCCAGATGTGGCTCTAGGCATGACTGAAGGAGCAGACACGTGAGCTGTGAGCACGCAGGCCCATGGTGCTGCATGTGGGGATGCTGCTTTTTGTCCCTAGACCCACATCCCTGGCCAAAGGGGCTGGCGTGCCCAGGGCTGCTCCGTGCAAGCCGTGCCAGCGCTCTGCCTGCGGTGACAGCAGAGGGAACGTCCTTACTAAGTGCTGCAACACTCTCAGCGTTGCACAAGGCTCAGGGAGAACACAGCCAGCTGCCAGTCAAGTCCCCGTGTCACCCACTGGCCCTCAGATGGCACAACTCCGGCCTTCAGATGGCACAAGAGCAGGGAAAGGCAGCCCCGGACCACCAGCTGCCTGCAGCGGAGCACGGAGTGGGGGGAGCGGGAGTGGGGGCTCCAGTGAGACGAGGGGGGAGTGAGAGGGGGGGCTCTGGCCGGGAACAATGAACTGCCACGAGCCCGGCTATTGTTGTGGCTCCGAAGGTCACGGTGCTTCCTGGGGACTGGGAGTGGGACAGGGACATGGAAAGGGGAGAGAAGGTGGGAAAAGAGGGATGGGAACAGTGAGCAGGGATGGGGACAAGATAGAGGTGGGACAGAGATGAGAGCAGGGAAGAGAAGAAAGGGTTGAGGGCAGAGGAAAAGGTACAGGGGAAGGGAGAAGGGAAAGAGAAAGGGGTCAGTGGAAAGGGGCTGTGTACAGAGATGCGAACAGGGAAGATGGATGGGAATGAGAACTGGGAACAAGGATAGGAAGAGGGAGCAAGGACAGGGAAAGGAGAAAGGGACAAGAAGCAGGAACAGGGACAGGGATGGAGACAAGACAAGGGACAGGGGACAGGAATGGGGCAGGGGACATGGATGGGGACAGAGATGGAGATGAGGACTCCTGCCCGGCAGACCCGTCCTTCCCTGGCCTCGGGGACTGGCGGCAGGGAGACAAAGGCGGTGGGAGGCAGAGGCATGTGCCCCCCCCTCCCGTCNGAGGTGTCCAGCGCTGCCCGGCCCCGCCATGCCCCGCTCCTTCCTGGTGAAGAAGCTGAAAGCGGAGGCGTTCCCGGCCGCCGGGGCCCCTGCGCCCCCCTACGCCCCCCTGGAGCCCCCCTACACGCTGCCCGGCCCCGCCGCCGGCGATGGTGAGTGCGGGGCCGGGGGTCCGAAGNTCCCGCTGTGTCCCCATTGTCCGTGGCCGGGGTGGGGGGAGGAACCAGGGGGAGGGACCAGGGACCCCACAGTGTCGTGATGCCCGGGGCACCCCGCGCTACCGGCGGCTCGGGGGGCTCTGGGGGGGCTCCGGGCGCGGCCGGGCGAAGCGGCCCCCTCCCCCCCCCGACCGCCTGCCTTCCTCCTCCTCCTCCCCCTCTTCCCCACCTCCTTCTCTTCCTCCTCCTCCTCCTCCTC
>VWZP01008031.1:840803-862540 GCA_013396995.1 Dicaeum eximium
CTGGACACGGAGCGGGAACAAACCCGCGCCCTCCGCACACCGCCGCCACCACCGTGGACTACACCTCCCATAGCCCCCCGCGGCGAGCCCCACCCTTCCCTGCGCACGCCCCCGCGGAGCGTGGCGGGGCTCGCGCGGTTTCCGTTTCCGGCGCGCCTCGCTCTGGTCCCTGCGGCGGCGGCCGAGCCTTGTGCCTCCGCCATATTGTCTGTGTGCGGCGGCGGCGGCGGCNCCGCTGCCTCCAGCCCGGTGCGGGGCCGCCCTCGGCCGCGCAGGAAGGGCAGGGCCCCGCGGAGCGGGAGCCGTCCCCTCCCCCAGCCCTCACGTTCGAGCCGTGTAGGTGTTATTTACCTAAATCGTTCGATCTTGCCTCTTCCCCGCCCTGCCCGGAGATGTGGGGAGATGCGGAGGGGCACGAAAAGGCCTGGTAATGCTCGCTCCCACCCACGGCTGCGCACGGACTCCGTTCGGGGCCTTTCAGGGTGGAGGAGAAGGTCGTTCTCACGGCTTCCCACACTAGTCTGTGGAAGCAGTGGTGGTCAGTCTTCCCCCCGCTGTAATTTAGTTAATTGTGCCTTGGGACCGAGAGCAGTGTGGCTGTTGGTAAAATGTGGTTTGTAAGAGAGGGGTCAGATAAGATTATGGAACCCCACGTGTGTCAGATCACTTAATTCTTTCTTACTGACGGGTTTGGGTAAAACCAATAAAGTTTGGATTGTGAATATTCAAGTGAAGCAGAGTGGCAGGCACTGGTCTATGGTCTCTGGTGATCAGTTGCAGGACCTGGGGGAATGACGTGGAGCTGTGTGCCGGTGGGTTAGGTTGGCTATTAGGAAAAGATTTTTCACCCGGAGCATGGATGGGGACTGGAACAGGCTCCCCAGGGCAGTGGTAACAGCCCCAGGCCTGACAGAGTTCAAAGAGCATTTGGACAAGGCTCTCAGGCACAGGGTGGGATTGCTGGGGTGTCCTGTGCAAGCTCAGGAGTTGGACTTGATGTTCTTTGTGGATCACTTCCAGCCCTGGTACCCCTGAGAGGGGTCTCTGATGATTTGGGATTTGTGTTGCTCAGACCTGACCCTGGGCTGGGGCCTTGGGGAGCTGCTCTTGCACTGACCCTGAGAGGGCTGTGCCATGTGCTCACCTGGCTCTTGTGGAAGCTCAATCCTGGATGTGCTCCACAGATGGGTTGGGAAGAGCCCCTGCCAGAGGGGATTGGGCACAGTGGCAGCTGTTCAGAGGAAAGCAAGTGGACACCCAGCATTTCTGCTTAGGGCTGGGAGTGAGTTCTTTGTTCTTTGAACACGCACTCTTTTTCTGAAACAGGATTGCTCAAATTATTCAGGCTCAGAGGTAGGGCTTGTGCCATCCTGCCGGCCAAGCTGGGTGTTGGATGTGAATCCAGTGTGGATTCCAGCTGCATCATCAGCTGGGGCAGAGGAATCGCTCATCCTGCGGTTGCTGGTTTGGTGTCATGTAGAAAAGGGCAAAGTTTCTGCTAGGAGAGGAGAGAGTGAGCTTGGGAAGACTCAAAGCAAGATTTGGGGAAAGTGTGAAGCTTTATCAGCTCCTTAATTAGCCCTAAAAGTAGGATTAGGGAAATGTTCCAGTTCCTACAGCACAGGCTCTGTGGAGACACACACCGTGTGTGTAACTGGAAGATGAAAATTGGAATTGGGATGTCCAATCCCAGGTACAGGGCAGGCAGTGCTGTGCACTCAGGTCAGCCTGTGCCTTGTGGCTGGAACCCCTGTTCACTTTGGATGGCTCCAGGCAGGGAAGGGCTTATTGTAAAGCTCCTGAGCATGAAAAATGTCCATCTTTGGTGGTAGGCAGTGATCCTTTCATCTTGCCAATGGGGAGAAATTTCCATTATTTCACCTTTCTAGTGATTTATGTCAATACCTGGTAACAATTTCTGCTGTTAGTGAAATTTGCTGAATTCTTGTTCCCAGTGTGTGTGGTGGTAGGGTTGGGTGTCCATGTCCTGCACTCAGACCAGGGAGCTTTGCTGTCAGCTGCTGCCTATGGGGAGTTGAAACAGGGTTGAGGAATAGTCTTGGCTTTGGCTGCAGCAAAGAAGTAAAAACTCATGCAGCTGAAGATCTGGGTGATGAGCCTGGGTGAGGGGATGAGGCACAGAGCATGGACAAATGTGGTTAGAGGTAGATGTTGAAAGAGAAAGCAGACACTTCCAAGTGGGAGGTTCAGAACAGGTTTTCTGGGTTTGGCAGGGCTCATGGGTTCATAGATGGAGGGAAAGTGAGGCTTGTTGCATGTTGGGAATATGGCTCTTTGGAAAAGTGACAGTAAAATTGGCACTAGGTTTTAGGAAATATGGAGGAACTTGGATCATGGAATGTTGCATGACATTAAGGTTGTTGAGGTTTGTGCAGGGGCACTTAATGGCACTTGTTTGCTTGAAAAAAGCTGGTGAGATGTGAGAATGAAGATGCAAAGCTGGGAGTGGGGATTGACCTGGTGAAATGCCATTTCCTGAAGGTGAGACATGGAAAGACTTAGTGTTTGATATTTGGGGCATTCTCAAGCAGTGCAGATCAGGTTCATCAGCACGGAATGCGCAGGAAGTAGGAATCTCGAGGTATATAGGATGCTGAAATGTGGATATAGATCTGTGGAGTTGTAGAGAAAGAAGCTTTCTGCTCTGATGAAAGGGACACCTACCCAACTTTTCCCAATTTTATGAAATGGTGGGTGTCCTTACACTTCCATTTCAGTTCTTCTCCATTTTCTCCTTACAGAACTAATTTGCTTTGTCTTTCCTCATGTCCTCTGAGGAATAAGGGAAAGGAAGACAGGAGAAGCAAATGGGTGACATTGTGGTGGTGTGATTAATTTTGTGTCACATTTCTGAAGAGGCAGGGATTTATTTCTGGGTTACCAGACCTGTCACCTCCACAGTTCCTCCAGTATGGAATTGCTTACATTAAGATACCTGGTTTAGAAACTCTGTGCATGAGATTGTTGCCATCTTAGATCTTACTGTCCCATAAGGGTCTTGAAAGAAAACAAAAACAATAAGAGTTTTAAGATCAGGAAATACTGCCTTGACTTAGTCTGGCTACAAACATTTGTTGCAAGACAGCTCTTGGATAATTTTTCTAAGCTTGGATATCTCCTTCCAGGGGCTTCCAAGAGCTGACTTCCCTGGAATTTGCAGAATGTAATTGGAGAAAGGGAGTTCTCCTTTGAACCTGAAAAAACTGGAAGAGGAGGCTGCAGCTTTTTGAGCTGGTGTTAGTGCTGTTGCTGAATGTAGATGTTTTTCCAAGCTGATTTTTGGCCCCTTTTGCCATCAAGGTGCCAAACTTACATATTGGTAGGAAAGATTGATGAGAAGTGGGATTGTTGATGTGGTTGTGGGATCAGTGGTTCATGGATATTTTCTGGTTAGGAGTCCAGTAGAGAGGCAGCAACATGAGCCTGGCACAAGTCTCACCTACTCCTGTGGTCACACTGTTCTGGATAAATGATTCTTTTACCCATTTCATGCTGCTGCTTTGGGAGGCTGAAGAGCAAAAGGGAAGCTTGGGGTTCTTTGGTACCACCACAGACTCACATTTGGAAGGTTATAACTTCAATAATTTTAATTTTCCACAGAGTTCAGTTCTGAGATTTAGGTTATGTCCTCCTTACTGAGTTCTGTTTTTTAATTAATATTACCATTTACAGGGAGGTGGTTTCTAAAGCAGGCTGTTCAGCTTCTGCCTATGTAATGGCTGCATCATATTATGGCAATTTATTTCATGTGAGTGGTGAACAAAATGTGTGCTAGATGGAAAACAATTTTGAGTCAAGGCAAGAGTTTGGCTGCAGGTTTCCCACTGGATAGTCTTGAGTGTTAACAGCAGACCTAGAAAATTGAAGTTACTCACTCTGTTTTTGCAGAGAAGTAGGCTCTGCCCTTGCACCTTCTGGAACAACCAAAGGCTAAATTAGTCCTCTTTTAATTAAGCCAAGTGCAAGGAGAGTCCAGCGTGCTAATACAGAATTACATGCCAGAACTTGCTTTGCCTGGGTGGGAAAGGTCTTCCTGTGGTGGGAAGAAGTGGCCCCAAATCCTCTTGTGTGTCCAGGTAGCCAAAAAGGGGCCTCTCCCTGTTGTTACGACAGCCTTTGGAGAAGGCATTTTCTCAGAGCATATTTGCACATGTGCATGTGAGTTGTCAGAAAGTCTTTATTTTTAGTGTTCAGAAAATGGATGAGCGTGGACGCGCACAACAAATTAATTTCCAGTCTAGAAAAGCAAGAGCTCCTGCAGTGTTCCTTCTCTTGCAGCCTTTGTCACAGAGTTTCTCTGTCTGTTACCAGTGTGCTCTTGAGTTCCAGCCTTTCTTCCATGCTTGGTTGTACTCCAGAAGGAAAAAGAGGGCTTTTTGCTCTCTGTGCAGCATCTAGATTAATCTCAACTGAGCTTACAAATTTAAGTTACAAGTTTTGGCACAATGGCTTTACTGGGAGCTTGTAAGGTGTGGAGGAGAGTGCTGATTGCTGGAGTTTGATAGCTGGGGATTTTTTCCATTTAATTCTTGGAATGCTGGTAGCTAGTTTCGTCTTGTGTTAATAATGATAAATTTTTAGAGAATTATGTCAGAACTTCCCTTGCTGGCAGGGGGGTGCACCAGGTGTCTCTTGCTGAGCCTACTTGATGCTGGCTGAGTGATGGAGATAGTTTGTGGTGCATTGCCTGCTCCATGGAACAGCTGATCACAGGATTTCCTGAAGAAATAGTTACAGGCAGTGTCCTCTGGTTTATCCTTTGGCACTGGTAATTGTTCCTGCCTCCAGGAATTGCATGATCAGATCAATTAAAACTCTAACTTTTACAGATGGTTGGTACAGGTCATTTTTCTGAGTTCTGCCTAAATCCCTCTCTGTAGATGAACCATAGGAGTCAAATCAGCTGAATGATTGTCCTGGCAGTACTCTGTGCCTACTAATTAATAAGGAAAACAACTGTGTCACTTAGAAGCAATTAGGGAGGTAGAACTTTCCAGAGGATGCTGCCAGTGGAACCTGATGTCAGCCTGTAGTGCTGCTGAAACATTCCCCTTTGTGAGCCTCCAGGAAGAGTTCCCTGGTGTTGCTGGGGTCTCAGAAACTCTAGTTTTAGTAACTGGAATACTGTCCAAAGCTCCAGCGGTAGGAGATTTAGTTTTGTTAGTGCTCTTGGAAAAAAAAAGGAACTGCTTCCTGTTGAAGATTGCTTTGGCTTTAGGGCAGACCTAAAGGCATATTCCTCCAAAGAAAATCCCCCCACCTTTCCTGCACTCCCTGCTCAGCCTGAACTGTCAGTTTGGGGAAGAGGTGCAAGCACAGAAGAGTTTTGTTGTTGGTTTCTGTTTGGTGTGTGTGTACAGACATGTTAGTTTGGTAGTGCCTGGTTATATTGCAGCCATTTTTATGGGATTGTGTCAGGGGTCCTTGGCACTGGCAGTGAGGATATCCACTGGGTTTATGGGAGGCTGGGAGCAGTGGCAGGAGAAGCTGCAGGCGTGGGCAAGAGGCAGAGCCTGTGCTTGGGTGCTGGGGCTTGGGTGTCTTGCTGATGTTGCTGCCCTCTGCAGCTACATGGCCTCATCCAAGGTCAGCTTTGGGCTCTTTGTGTTTTGGGGTCTTTCCCTTTGCTCCATGTGCTGTTGACTAACTTAGCTCTAAAAATAATAGTGTTCATGATCTTGAGAAATTGTCTGTTCTGCATAGAATCCCTTAGAGATGGAGGGAGCAGCATTCCTGTCACTGCTGCTGGAGTGATCCCAGAGTTCTGCCCCAGGTCCATGTGCTGTTGCCAACACTGATGTTTGACAAAGGACAGATGTCCAACCAGGCTGAGATGCTGGAGACCCACAGAGGGTTCGTGTGAGCTCTGCTAAAATTCAGCTGTTACAGATTTGAACAAAAAGGAAGACAAAGCTTGACAGACCTGCCAGGAGAGCGTGGGGCACCAGAGCCACTGCCAGAGCATCCTGGAGGCTGACAGACATGTTAGACGCTGCTTTCCGAGCTGGGGAAGTGGGACAATGAAGTTTTCCCCAAGACTGAAGAGTATGATAAAACATGGCGTTACAGCAGAACCATTCCTGTGGCTTCCATATAGGTTGTGATCCTCATTACAGAGGGTGACTTCTTCATTGGCAGGAATCGTGAGGAATTCAGAGAGGAATCAGTGGAGCTGATGTAGGAAGAGCCAATCTACATTTAAGATGTTTCTAGTGCAGAATTATTCCAAGATGTTTCTTCCAATATAACTAAACCTGTCAACTGCTTTCCCTACAGACCGGCCATGTCTTGTTTTGAATTAATCACAACAGTTCGTGTTTCTTCTTGAAGGGAATGTTGAGGTTGTTATATGTCATTTGTTATTTCTCTACAGTTGGACACAACCAGCTATTTAAAAGAAATCTGGAAAATAATTTTGGTGGAAAATGCAGTTAAAGCAGACTGTGCTGTTCCAAAACAATACCCAGAGAAAAGTCTGATTTTAAACCTAAGCTTTTTTTAAACTCAAAATTTAAAATCTACTGTTCTGTTGATGTTGTCCCTTTAGTAGGTAAATGATCTTCAGGAAAGGATATAAAATGTCAATTTTGTTAATCCAGCCTTGTTTCTATTTTAGCTGTAAAATCATAGAAAAATATAGGTTGCAAGGGACTTCTGGAGGTCATTTGTTCCCTACTTGTGTTACTGAAGTTTCAGCTTCATGAGAACACACAAATCAGGTTTCTTTTGTGAGATAGAGCATATTTTTAAACAAAGCTTATTACTATTATTTCTTTTAAAAGGAAGCTGGGTGTTGGTTGATGTTGACTGCCAGCAGGCAGTACTGTAATATTTAGGCATGTCTTGATTTTTTAATTTCAGTGTTTGTCCAGTATTAGATATTCTACAAACTCTGAAGGAGCAAGTGCACTTCCCTGGGAGGATTACAGGGCTATGTGAAGGAAATCATCAACAATTTTATCAGATAATTGCAATTCTTGCTCACCCTACCAAATCATATTTTACACTCACGATTTTAGAGGCTGGGTTTAAGCTTTCTGCTATGAAAGGTAACATCTTGCTTGCAGCTGTAGATAAAAGAAGGGGAATAACCTTTCGATTCCAGACTCTGCACTGTAATTCTGCTCTTCTCCACTGACAGAGCTTTTCTTCTCTCACAACAAACCCGCTGCTGTCTCAGCCTGTTTACAGTCTTAGGCTGGCACAGTCGCCACTGTAATGAGCTTACATGGGGAAAGTAGAAGTGAGAGGAAAGTCTCTAGACCTGTTTGGCCAATCTGTCCACCTTGCTTTCTCCTCGAGAGGAAGGTGAGCTTGTCTGGAATTCATAAAGCTACGGAAATCTTTTCTCGGCTCTTCGAGTTCAGCTTGCTGCAGGTCAGGGCCTGTTTTACTCCTTTGGGACTGCTGTGGGCTCACTGAAGCAGAGTTCAGGTGGGTCATAGGGAATAACCAGCTTTATGTAGTGTTGAACAAGGTTTTCTGGGTTCACTCCACTCTCTCTGGACGAACTTGGATCTTCCTGGCAATATAGTGAGGGCAAGGCATGCTGTTAGCAGCAATCCACAGGAAAGCCGGTGTCAAGCGGTGTTTGTGTTCTTGGGTACATTATTTATACTCCAAACCTTATCCACAAAGGTCATCGCTTGGATAGCACTTGTGAGTTCCATGGGACACCACCAGTCTTCTGGGAAGCTCTTGGCTGTCAGCTCACTGGGAGCCTGTGCAAGTGCTGCATCATACTGGGGCAACTTTGTAGGTTTTAAGTTCTGAGTGAGTAACTGCTTGAAAGAGTTTCTCTGCCAAGAACATTTCCATTTAAAAGAAGAAAAAAAATCATTCCAGTATCTCAGTTATTCTGAAGTAAAAAAAAAAAAGGCAAATTTTACTAGAGGCAAAGTAGGTGTATTTCTCAGAAACTAATCTGCATGGATTTCTTAGCTGTGTTTTGTTGCCACTTGCTCTAAGTGCATGCATCTGGAAGGACAGAGGGTGTAGGAAATTCCTGTACTAATTGCAGTAGGTGCTGGAAGTATGGATCCTTCACAAAATACCAAATTCTCTATGGGGGCATGGTTGCCCTTAGAACTAGAGTGCACTGTAAGGATGATAACATCCCTTTTTAAAAATGAGGGGGTTTGTAACTGGTTTAGATTAAAGCATTTTAAAAATCAGAGTCAAAGAGAACATTGAGAGGCTTTTTACCATTTTATTGAACTTAAAGGATAAAATATCTAAGCTTGCCAAGCTATTCAGACAACAGGCTACTGGTAGAAGAATTCAAACTTTTAAGAACTGATCTTTATTAATTAGAAGGCCTTCCAAATAAAAATTTCCTGTATGGTGGCAGCACAGTTATCTCTGGGCACTCCTGTGGAGTCTGTCAGCAGGACAGTAGCTGTTCTTGTGTGGGCTGAGCAGGGTTCCTCTTGATAAGGCTGCTGTGTAAGAAATAAGCTAATTATCAGTTTGCTAATACTCCAACGGCATTTTTGAGGACAGGTCTGTGTTGGAAAAGCCAACAGTGAAACTTTGGTGTGGTGTTCCTTTGCTGTAGCTGTCATGTGAGCCCTTTTGGGTGATGTCTGTCCAAGGGGTGTCACCACAGGGGCTGAATGAGAAGCCGTGCTCTGTGTCCTTGCACAGGCAGGCCTTGGCAGTGAACAGCATGTCAGACTGTGGTTGGAAGCTTTGTCTTCCTCTCTTTGTGACCTCTGGTACATTGCCTAAAAGCTCATGGCTGCTTCCTAGTTCAACACTTCTCTACCAGAAAAATTAACATTTCAGTGTTGTTTCTGGAGATGCTCAGGGCTACACTGGACCATCATCTCACTGCATCTACTTTGATTAAATGATGTTGAGCAGACTCTCCCAATATAAATTATTCTATGATTCTGTCATTAATGCAGGAATTAATAAATGACAGCATTCTGTTTGGATTCTGCAGAAATATAATTCATCTTTTATAACAAGTTTAAGGCACTTCTCTAGGTGCAATTCCTGCTCATACTGTAGATTTTTCTGCTTTAAAACTGCAGGCTCAACTGATGCTTGCATGTCAACACCTGTCCCCATTATCTGTCCTTATTTGTGTCATTCTCTTCTGCCAAAGAGCTTGGATCCACTGCAAAATAATCCCCCTCCAGGGGCACTGAAGGCAAAAATCTATACAAATTCCTTGGCAGTTTTGAGCAGAGAGTGAGCAGCTGTCAGGCAGGGTAAGTTTGTGTATGTCTGTAACTCTTGTTTGCTTTAAAATGAAGTTATCTGTGCAGACTCTCTCCCCTTCCTGTGTAAGGAACGGTAGACAATAATACCTACCCTCGTAAATAGACATTGTGTGCCATTCTTAGAAGCTGCAGTTGATGATTTCCTGAAAAAGCCCTTCTCTGAGCAGCCTGTTACAATGTGCTGCTTGAGCTAGGCTAGAGCTACGTGACAAAAAATAGCCACTGTGAAATTTGATCTATCTTTAGATAATGTGATTGATTTTTCTTTTTCTTGTGCTGAAACTGATCTTGCTAAGCTGGGTGAGGGGAGCAGTCACGTGTACTTTATTTATACTGGGTTGTGCTTAAAAATTAAGATTGCTAAGTCATCTGAGACATGTATAAGTTCAGTTAATTCCTTCACAAGGAGTATTGGGTAGAGGAAATGGGCCAGTGCATCTCCTGCCAGAAGCACAGGGAGTGAGGAGAAACACAAACACAGTGATTGAACTTGGAAATCTAATAAATTTCACCGTACTAAACTGTTCTAGTAAACTTGCATGCTCTAGTAATGCCTGGGGACATCTAATTTCTAAGTGTCTGAGTCATGCCACATAAATGCTTTGAGGTCTTAGATGATGGCTGCCTCATTTTCTGAAATTGTATTTTGTGAGAGTACTAGCATTTTGTCCAGGAATAGACTTATTATATTTTGAGGAATGCTTCATATTCTTCCATTAGCTGGAGACACGGCTGAAGTGCCCATCCTTCTTTTATTGGTCTAAGGCCTCAGTCATCCTTCCATACTTGATTTTGGGATAGTGCTGTGTCCCTGTTTAACCTTTAGACTGGATTACTGCAACCTTGTCTACCTGAAGCTGCCACCAACACCATTTGTGTGTCAGTAGGTCAAAAAATCACCCAATGCTGAGCTCTGTCCCACCTGAGGAGGCTTTGTCCATGTCAGAGACCCCTTGCATGCACTTCTCTGCCTCTGGAAGCGGGACCAGCTGCTGGTCAGCTTGTGTGACGTGGTGAAGGACATCAGACCTGTGTCTCCCAGGTCCTCCAGCATCTTCACAGCCAGTGGTTCTTTCTGGGTCCTCACAGGAGCTGAAGTGCTGCAGACCTCAAATAAACAACAGGACTCTGCCTGTAGAGCAGGATTTTATTTCTAGTGTTTTCTTCTGGTGTAACGTGTCCTAGTAGCTTAAGCTAACTGCTCCAAGCAGATTTCTGGGTCTTTCTCATTAATGTGTGATTAATGGGGCTGTTACTTCCTTCTGCAGTCTGGCAGTTGCCCATTTTCTGTGAAGGGATAAGATTGGCATAGCAAGTAAGTATATTATTTCAGATAACAGTGTTGCCCACGGTTTGAGCACATGCACAGAGCTGTATGGCCCTGCCACGTGCTGCTACACACCAAACAATGCTCTTCCCTGCTCCAATACAGCTCCCTTTCTTGAAAGTTACTTTGACAGCTGATAAGGGGATGCTTGTATTTAAACATCTAAAAAGGTGTTAACTAGCCCTCGCCAAAGATTTGAGAGATTTAAAGGCACCACATTTATCTTAGGTAGGACAATATCAATACAAAACTGTAGTGAGTTACTGCTGTCTTAAATATTCAGATCTGGATGATAAAGTATTCAGACATATAGGATAAAAATACAGTGTCTCTGACATTCAGTAACTTTCTTTTGAGCGGTTTTGACTAGTCTCAGTACTGATAAAACTTACTAGAAGCTTTGCAAAAATTTCATTGGAAGGAGGAAGGATTGGAGGTACTTTAGGCAAGCAGAATGCAAAGGAACATCTTCAGACCCTTGCAGCAGTGCATTTCTTTCATGTTTGAATAAAGCATCATAATCCAACACAGATGCTGCTGTCTTTTGGACAGTCAGATTTAGTGTTTTGACTGTAGGAAGTTGTGACTTAAGATGCTTCTCATCCCAGCAGAATCGATTTTGTACATTGGATGGCCCAGGACTTGCGATGGGGGTGAGATTGCAGCCTGTGGCTGTTGCTTTCAGCCTGGAGTCAAAAGGAGGGGATCTGTCTGCAGATACAGAGCACATGGCATTCTTTCCTTTTGGAAAATTACCTCTGCAACCAGCAGTTAGAAGCAAGGTGCTGAAAGTTACCACGTCGGGGGGGTTGGTTTGCTAGGGGCCAGTCCTGTGTGAGGGAGAGCAGACATGGCTTTCAAGAGATCCCAGGCCTGTGGCTAGGCAGGCTCCAGCCTCTCCTTTGCAGCAGCTTTTAATGATTAACTTAAATACTTTTGAAGTACCTTGAGAATTTAACCTCTGTTTTATGTTCTATCTGCAGGTGGAGGAATCTGAGGCTTTTCTCCTCTGTCAGCACTGCAGACCAGGTCGCCTCTGATTTCACATCTCACTTCCGCCTGCCAAGCTGTCTGATATGTCGGGACCCGTGCCGAGTAGGGCCAGAGTTTACACGGATGTGAACACACACAGACCCCGCGAGTACTGGGACTATGAGTCGCACGTTGTCGAGTGGGGGTAAGTCTGGGTTGCTCCTGGGTGTCCCTGCACTGGCATCAATCCCTGGGCATCCTGCGTGGTGGTACTTGGGGAGTTCAGGCAACTGTGCTGCGTGAGGCTTTTTCACACTTCTTGGCAGATGGCAAGGGAAAGGGTCACAACTTCTCTGCAGAAAAATGTTTCTTATCAAACTTCTAAATAATCCAATTGTGGAGGAATATATATAGCAGCTTCCTTAAAAGTCTGAAGAATTTTTGCCAGGTAGTTGGGAAACATCCCCTTTCAGAGGGAAGAAAATCTGTTTCTGAAGCAATCCAAACAGTCCTGAGTGCAGGGCTGAAAAGAAATGAAAATACTTTCAAACTGAAGTTGCTGCTGAGTTGGATAAATGAAGAGACTCCACAGACTTAAATAGGTACATGTTATTTTATGACTTGTTGCTCAACTCTCTGCGAGTGCCTGGAAGAGACATGGCTGCTTCTCTTTGAAGGAAGGAGGTGTCTAAATTGAGCTCATGACTAAAGTGTCCCAGAATCAGACAGCAGTGGTGGCAGCTTCATAGCTCTGCGTTCCTACTGGGATATGGAGGGCCCAGACAGAGTTCTGCCCTCAGCTGTGCAGTTCCCAGTTTCTGGAATGTACACAGTCATCTGAGCATAAGTGCTGCTTTGTGCCCAGACTGTTTTTAAACAGCCTTGCCCTTAGATTTTTGCTCCTGTTGGCTTTGTTGAATTTTACCAGCATTATACAAGGAAAAATGGAGCTTCCAAATACAGATATAAGGGATAGTTCAAGTTTGATAATGCTGAAATACACAGTTGGGCTTTCAGTCCATAGTTTTGGCTTGAATCTGTCTTCAGCAAATAGAAGCTCCTTGTTTCTCTCCTCCTTAAATCATCCAGTTCAGGAGAGATAAGGCACTAGTTAATCCCCTTTGTCTGGGAAATGAGGCAGTGATTGAGTGTTAAGGAGCAGTTTATAAATTGTGATGGAAATGACTGAGCCCTCTAACCTTTTGTCTCCACAGAAATCAAGATGACTACCAGCTAGTTCGAAAATTAGGCCGAGGCAAATACAGTGAAGTATTTGAAGCCATCAACATTACAAATAACGAAAAAGTAGTTGTTAAAATTCTCAAGGTGAGCTGGGGATTGGGCAAAAGATAAAATCTGTCTTGAGGTGATCAGGAGGCCAGAAGGGGCTTTTTGATGTTCTAAAACTGAAATCCTTAAAGCCTGGCTTTGGAATGTCACTCAGTGAAACAGGTGAGCTTCCTGATAGAAGCCCTGCACTTGGTTATTAAGTCAGATCTCTGCGTGTAAGGAATTAGGCTCTGTCTTAAAGAAGCCCTGATGTGCAACACCATTTTACTTGGAGCTAAGCAACATTTCAGCAGCTGACTACAAAATTCTATTCTTCTCTAAGTGCCAGTGTCCTGGCAGGCTGTCATGGCCATGGCCTTCATTTAGTGACCCTCCAGCAGACCATGGACTTCTGATAGTTAAACATTTGCCACATGCCTGTTAGGAAGTCTTGGAGTATCACAGAACCGGTTGGGTTGGAAAGCACTCAAAGATCGGCAAGTCCAGCCAACACCCCAGCACTCATGTCCACAGGTGCCACATCTACATCTTTTAAATCTATTCAAGGATGGTGTCCTCACCACTGGAGCAGCCTGTTCCAGGGATTGACAGCCTTTTCTGTGAAGAAATTTTTTCGTGGAATGACTTGAGGCCATTTCCTCTTGGCTTATCAGATCATGTTCAGAGAGCTTTTTAGAAAAATGTGATCTTCCAGCCTCTCCTTCACTTGGAATTATTGTCTGTAGCTGTCAGGGTTGTATGGTTAGAAAGGAGACAGCAGATACTTGAGCCCTTACTGGTGTGATGCATACTCAGGTTAAATTGCAAATGTTCCCATATATTTTGCTGATCTGCAGTCACCTGGGTGTTGCATCTTGGTGTTGACCTATTAGGCTCACTTTACTGCAGGGCTTTATCTTACACTTTGGGTTTTTATTCTTCAGCCTGTTAAAAAGAAGAAAATCAAGCGTGAAATCAAGATCTTAGAGAACTTGCGAGGCGGTCCCAATATAATCACCCTTGCAGATATAGTAAAAGATCCTGTGGTGAGTAAGGGAGAAACTCAAGGGGTACACTGGGGTTATGGGTGAAGTTGCTCTGTTTGATTTCAGCTCTGACCTGGCTTTTTGTTTTCCCCTGCTCTTAAATCCTTCTTTTGAATTGACTGATCAGATCAGCTCTTAATCTGATAAACTTCTTTTAGAGGGCCCTTCCCCCACAGGTCCCTCCAGCCCCTCACTCCGTGAGGAAGAGATACTAGTGAGCTGAGACAAGTTAATTCTCTCTGCAAACAGTGCTGCTGGAGGCTGTGGGCTTAGGTTCTGCTCTCTCTGAGGGGAATCATAAATATGTCCAAGGCAGAGGGATTTTGTGGCAGTTTTAGTAGAAAAAACGATTTAATTCATTATCCTAAGTGGAAACATAACTTAATGTGGCTGAATGGGTTTTTTTTCTGTTTCAGTCTCGAACACCCGCTCTGGTTTTTGAACATGTAAACAACACAGACTTTAAGGTACAGTGTGGGATGTGACTTCTCTTTTTTGTGTGTGTATGTGTGTTTGTAAACCACTTACACTGTCTTTCTGGGGAAGGGAAAGTACATAGGACTGGCATTTCCTTCCAGCACAGGAAAGGCTTTTAAAAGTAAATGCAGTTGGGACAGAAGTTTAGCCCATCAGTACCATTTTGCCACAAAAGTTACAAGATGAGAATGCAGATTCCAAGAGGTATTTAACATTGGGAGCAAATGAATCTGTTGGCCCATCGGTGCCCTTTTGAGGCATTTGGCTTTTATGTGTACAACTATTTATTGGAACCACTTAAAATGAGGACAGCTGTTTCTGTGGCCTTCCATACTCCAGGGAATGGGGATTTAAATGTTTCTTTGTCCCTTCATACTGACCTGCCTCAGAAGAAGAAAGGCTGTGCAATGCCATGCATCATACTTGTGCTGGGTGGGTAGAACCAGAGGCAGATAGTGACAGGAGCCAGGATGTGCTGTCTGAGCAGAGCTGGAAGTAAACTATGTATGGGATTTGCAAAGAGAGAGGAACAGACTCATCAAAGTCAGGTATGGGATCAGAGTAACTTGGGAAACTTGGACTATACCTTCAAATGGGTTTGGAGGATGCCAGCAGCCCAGAAGAGGGGTTTTTTTTGGATGTTGAACGCTGACATGATGTGTTTGTATCCCACAGCAATTATACCAGACATTAACAGATTATGATATTCGATTCTACATGTATGAGATTTTGAAGGTAAGTTGGTGTTGCACTGTTTTGTTGGTTTATTTCTAGTATTTCTTCTCAGCTAATCCTGTAGAGATGGTTCTCATGTCACTGATGATAGTGACATCATATTGTCACTATTGTCACTATGACATGACTAAGGGAAGGAAAGAGAGAGTCCATGGAAGAATTGGGCAGAAAAATATCAAGTCAGTATCTATTTTTCAGCATTTTGTTACATTGAGATACCTTAAAATCCTAAATCAGGAGTGTATGTAGCCTCTGAAAAAAGAAAACCGTGAGCTGTTACAGGCTGGCTTTGTGCTCAGGCATAATGTGAGTCAAATGTCTTCATCCATTCTTCTGAACGAAGTAATTTCTCCTTAGGAGTCTGGAGAAGGGGGCTGGTGTGATCATTAGTGTCTAGTAACTGTGCTCTTAGAGACTCTGGAATTCCACTTTTTATGACAAAGCACATGAAGTGAATTCAAGACACTTGTGTTGCTGAGACTTCCCTTTGAGAGGGGGTTCTATAAGCATTTTCTGTGATCAGTGAGTTTAGTCCAGGATCTAACAACGGATGGTCTTGTCATCTAGTTAGACTTGGCATGTGTGGAAATAATTTTGAATATGGTTGAACTTGAGACATTATTTTGGCTCCAGCATCTGTTTACTTTCACCTGCAGGCTCTAGATTACTGCCATAGCATGGGAATCATGCACAGAGATGTCAAACCTCACAACGTCATGATTGACCATGAGCACAGAAAGGTAGTGTGGGGTGGCTGGGGGGCAGGGAGGGGGTCCTGCTTTTCTCTTGGAAAACTGGGATCCATTTTGAGTACTCCTGTGTAGTGGTACTAGCAGACCTCTTTGAGGGGGACTCTGCTCTCATGGTGTAGACAAATGTAAAATGAGAATATTGTGGTGCTTTTTGAGGCTTTACTTGGTCACATGTAACCCACGGGCAGGGTTGTAATGAGAGGTATTTTATTTGGACTGCTTGGTGATAGGGGTTTGGGGAGAATATGTAACTAGACACTCTGATCAAATTAATTGGAAATGGAAGACTTAAAAATTAACTTCAAACTAAGTTCACCAGTGTCATTCAGCCAATGGAAAGCTGGAGCATCCCTTGAGCCTTTTTTCTTTGTTTTCTACCATTTTTAGCTTAGACTAATAGACTGGGGTTTGGCTGAATTCTATCACCCTGGCCAAGAGTACAATGTCAGAGTGGCTTCCAGATATTTCAAAGGACCTGAACTTCTTGTAGATTATCAGGTAAGAATTACGAGGACTTCTTACTGATTTTTATATGGAAACTCAGTGCCATTTTAAGGTAATAAACCCAAAATTCAGATGTCTAGAGAGCTGAAGCTAAAGACACTCTGTTCCAAAATGTATGGCAGAAAGCAGTGGCCATAAAACCATTGAATGAAAGAAACTAATGCATAGTCTCAGGACCTGAGGAAGAGCTGCAGAACTATCATGGATCTTGGAATACAAATGTTGAAATTTTTTTAGCAAGGCTGTGTTTGCAGTAAGGTACAGGGATGAAACAAAGCCCCTGTGGGAACAGCAAGTACTGCATGAACTTCTAAATTAAGCTATAAAAGCATCCCCTTATCTGATGGCAGTTTGCATTATGGCAATCAGTGTTCCTGGTGACTTTCAGACCATGCTGGTTATAGAAAAAGGCACATCCTCACCTGCCCATGGACCCTGGGGAGTCCACACCTTTTGTTGTTTGTTGCAGTGCTTCCTTTCCCAACACACATTTCACAGTGGTTATAACACTGGAGTCTGCAGTGAAAATAGAAGAAAGCTCTGATCTTTAATATCCTGGCAGACAGGGATGGAATTAGGATACCTGCTGTCCTGCTACTTGGTGTATCCCAGATTGAGTAACTGGAAGACTGAGCTGAACAGTGTTTAGGGATGAGGATGTGTGAAGATAGTTCAGTTTGTTTCCAGCATGACATGGCTGTGTTCATATCACCTTGGCGGGGGTGGGGGGAGCCCTGTTAGTTTTGGAGGTCTGTTCTGCTTAATTCATTAGAAATTGAATTGTCCTTCTGGTTTTGTACAGATGTATGATTACAGTCTGGATATGTGGAGCTTGGGTTGCATGTTGGCTAGTATGATATTCCGAAAGGAGCCATTTTTCCATGGCCATGACAACTATGATCAGGTGAGAGCTGGTCATGTACAATGTCTGTTCTCTTAGCACCTTGAAGGTTTCCTGCTTAGGCTTCTATCAAGTCATCCAGAGAATTTTTAAGCCTTTCTCTAATGGCTTATTTGCTCAGTTTGAAGCCACATTCCTTTTCTCAAGTGTGCAAGATTACGTAATCAATTAAATAGAAATGGATTTATAGAGCTTTGTACTTAGGAACTCCTCAGTAGGTGTCTGGGAAAAGCTGTAGAAATAGTTATATTAAGGCTGGTGTGTTCTAGTATGTAGTTTGACTATTCCTGAGGTTATGTTATGTGGAAAGCCCCTACCACTACTCACTGTCCCCCCACTCTATATAGAAACTCTGAATTTGGTTTATAGAGATTCTGAAATCTTTGATGTGTTGCCTTTAGGCCAAAATTTTTATTTTTAAACCTTTATCACATGCTCAGCATGTGACTGCCATGCAAATATTCTGGAACAGGGACCTTCTATTCTCAAACCTTTATTCTGGAGCTCTCTGGGGTGTGCTTCACCTTTTACGTGCAAGATCCAGTTCCTGCTTTTTTGACCAGTTATCCTTGCCTTCCCCTCTGTTGGTTTTGAATATTTTCTTGCTCCTAAGGGAGGTAGTGTTGCAAGTTCTCAGGTTTTAGAGATTTTAGGGTCTGTGGCTCCCTCCTGGCTGCCTTGGGGTGCTGAGCTCCAGCTGTGAGTGGAGGCATATTCCTGATGCCTGGGACTGTGTGGCCAGGGAAGCCAGAGCCACAGGCTGACCCTGTGGCTTCTGATTCATACTGCTGGGATCAGGTTCCAGCTCCCATGGGAATGTGCTGCTATATCTTCATGCAGGCTCTGGTATTATCATACCTTCACAGCAGTGACTTGTTGTTGTGTTTGTTCCCAGCTGGTGAGGATAGCCAAGGTGCTGGGGACAGAAGATCTGTATGACTACATTGACAAATACAACATTGAGCTGGATCCACGTTTCAATGACATCTTGGGCAGGTGAGCCAAGGTCTGGAGGCTCTTTGGTAGACCCAGACAGTTACAGCTTTGTCAACAGACCTTGAAATGAACAAAAATTTGTGGGAGAAATCAGAGCCAGGATTCTGGAGAACTGACACTTTGTGCCTTTGGTCCCTTTTGCCAGTGCTTCCTGTAGTCCTTTATATGGAAATGGACCTGAGGAAAGATTTTTAAATGTCATCCAGGCAATAAAGGAACTACCGGAGCAGAAAGCATGAAGGACAAATGCTCTCTTCAGTCTGGAGGCAAAAAAACAAAATAGTGTTTTTCAGCATTAGAGTGCAGAAAGTCAGGTGCTGCTAACGATGGAATTTATAAGTTTTTTCCCCTCATGGTGGGACTAAAATTAAAGGAATGAGCAGAACCTGCAATTTTAGGCCTGTAATCCATTCTGAACATTAGTCCTGCTGCTGTCAGGGGTCGTGGCAGGGCCCTGCAGGGGCTGTGGTGGCCGAGGTGGCTGTGCTGGAGCTGTGGCTGCTGTGCCACCGCGTGGAGACGCAGTGACACTGCTTCATGCTCTGGAATGCCTCAGCCCCGCGGCTGCTGCGCAGAGCAGCGGCCTCCCTCGGGGCTGGACATCTGTCACAGGTCTTGCTCCTTAAGAAAGTGAGTTTTGGCATCGCTGTCCCCTGCCTGGGCTGATTTGGGTCTGTTTTCCTGCAGACACTCCCGTAAGCGATGGGAGCGCTTTGTCCACAGTGAGAACCAGCACCTGGTGAGTCCGGAAGCTCTGGATTTCTTAGACAAGCTGCTGCGATACGATCACCAGTCACGACTCACAGCCAGAGAAGCCATGGAACACCCCTACTTCTGTAAGTGTCAGCTGCTGTCCTGAGAATCCTGCCTCTCACGGGCAATCTCTGTTCCCATGGCTTGTGCAGAGAGGAACTGAGAATGGCAACAATGATAAGCCTGGTCTGCAAATAACTGTGCTGGACCTGAGACTGCTGGTCTCTGTGTGCCACCTCCACCAGCCAAGGAATCAGTGTTGGGTGCCTGTGTTAGGCCCATGAATCAGCAAGTAATATCAAGGAAAGTCACCTAAATCATGTGATTTGGGGTTGCTTTCTGCAGGTGTGCATGGATTCCTGTGTTTGGATAAACTCATAGAATTCTGGTTTGTTGATAAATAGGTGTTTCAATTCCCTCTGTTGTTAAATTGCTTAGCTACTGCTATATTCAGGTTTTGGTTTTGCTAGCAAAAATGTTACTTACACTAGTAAATGCTTTTAAATGGTTGCTGTTTTTCACAGATATTGATATCTACTTGTTTGAAGCAGCTGCAACAATGCCTAATGTCAATATTGGCTCAGGTGGTTTGGTTTTGGGGTTTTTTTAAGCTGCTGCTGAAGGGACCCCTGTAATTAACACTGTTGATCTGTATTACACCTGTTAGAAAAATCCCAGGGAAATGTTTTGCAAAATGAGCATTAGTGAAGCCAGTAGCTTGGAATGTGAGAGCTAGACAAACAGTTAATTAACTTGTGTCCACATAAAGATAGACGTAGTGCTAAGATACACATAGTGCTGAGCTCAGCAAAGTTTGGAATTCCCTTGTCTGACACAAAAGGCCTGAGATGCAGGAAGGGGTTTCCCTGTTCAGGTGAGAGCCTTATTTACATGCAGCTGAAAATAAAGAGTTAGTAAGTTGTGATCATCTCATGGAAGACAAGTTCTAGTGACACACCTGACAGCTCACAGAGATGTAAGATGTATATAGAGACATGACACATGATTTTAATTAGTGATGAACTTTCTGCTTGCTACACCCATATTCTGGGTTTGGCTTTCTGCAATTACACAGTTGCTGAGCACAGAAAGATCAACTTTGCCATAATATCCTTCAGCTTTTCCTGTCAGACTGTCCTGCTGAGCCCCAAATTACATAATTCAGCTGATTTTCCCCGATACCACGTGACCTTGGTACCTTCTGAAGTGCTTCCCACTGGAGTTGGTGGAAATGTCTGTATTTCCATAGATGATGGCTGATGTTATTTGGCCCAGGCAGAGTGCTGGGACTGGCTGAGCACAGAGGCCACAGGCAGGCTGTGTGCCTCAGCAGCTCTCTGGCAGCACAGCACTTACTGGTAGTGTGCTCTTCCTAGATCCCATTGTGAAAGACCAGGCTCGGATGGGCCCGTCCAACATGCCGGGTGGCAGCACTCCTGTCAGCAGTGCGAGCATGATGTCAGGTCAGTTCTGTAAACTCTCCTTGGTGCTTGCTGTGCTAAAGCATTTGTATGTGTGGGGTGGGTGGGAGGAACCAGGACAGAGAGTTCAGCACGTAGGGTGGCGTTGGGTCATCTCCCGGGACTGGGGACAAGGGCGAGGAGAGCTGCAAAGTGGGTGGGAGAGTCTGATAAGTAAGGCCTTGGGCAGCTTGACCTGTTTTTCTGGTCTCATTTTAAGAAGTTCTTTGCAGTTAATTTTTTGGCAGCAGCTTGAAGGACAGTCCACTGGCACAGGCTGCCCAGAGAAGCTGTGGCTGTCAGATCCCTGGAATTCTTCAAGGGTCAGGTTGAACGGGGCTTGGGGTAACCTGGTGTAGTGGAAGGTGTCCCTGCCCATGGCAGGGGGGGTTGAACAAGAGGAGCTTTAAGGTTACTTTTCCAACCCAAACCATTCTGTGATCCTGCCACATCTCTGCCCATCAGTGACACTCAGTGGTGTGCAAACCTGTGCCCTTCCCAGAGCTGCAGAGAATAGTGACAGATCTTTAATCTCTTTAATTATTTTGGCAGCTCTGAAAATATAACTGACCCACAAAGCTCCCACTTGACTTCAGAAGCTGTCCTGGATAGCAGTGTGCTGTTTTTACTCTAATTCCTGCTTACCTGTCTCTCTTCCAGGGATTTCTTCAGTGCCAACACCTTCACCCCTTGGACCTCTAGCAGGCTCACCCGTCATTGCTGCCACCACCACCCTGGGGATGCCGGTTCCAGCTGCTGCAGGCGCCCAGCAGTAGTGATGGGCTCTGTCTCCTGCTGCCTGAGCTGAGTCAGGTGGGGAAGAGGTTTCCCCCTCCACCTCTCCTCAGGACGCAGCTCGTGCCTGGCAGGGGAAGGGAGGGGATGAACGCTTTGGAGACACCGTGTCTGAACTGTTGCTTGTGGATTTATAGTAGTTCAGTCATTATATACAAAATTATTATAGGCTGATTTTTCTTTTTTTACTTGAACTTTTCGTAACTCAGGGGATTCCCTGAAAATACCTACAGATGGAATACTTCTTGGACAGTTTTTCTTTCCCTGCCCCCACCCCTCCCCAAAAAAAAAAAAAAANTTGGAGACACCGTGTCTGAACTGTTGCTTGTGGATTTATAGTAGTTCAGTCATTATATACAAAATTATTATAGGCTGATTTTTCTTTTTTTACTTGAACTTTTCGTAACTCAGGGGATTCCCTGAAAATACCTACAGATGGAATACTTCTTGGACAGTTTTTCTTTCCCTGCCCCCACCCCTCCCCAAAAAAAAAAAAAAA